>LGRX02013561.1:11313-27844 GCA_001247695.2 Cymbomonas tetramitiformis | reverse complement strand
GCATACGGTGTGCTGTGGGGCATGGGGCATGGGGCATGTGGCTACTGCCCCGCAGTCCTTGTGGTAGGACCAAATCGACGATTTGGTCCTACCACGAGGACCATTGTTCCGATAATTTAATTGGCCATCTCCCGTGATTTGTGGTGTCTAACCAATGAAAGGCGGTATACATAGGTCCTATATTAATTTATTTGAACGCTGGGTTGGCCTATATCCATCCCATATATCCATGACGAACGCATTTCAAACCTCGACACTCAAAGTTTTCAAAACGGATTTTTCGGAACATTCAAAATGTCGCAAATTAGTGACTCATCTTCAATAATTTTTTACCAATCATATATCAACACTACACCTGCGCGGATACCATCAAATTGAACCTATACATATGTCCCAATCATATTTGGGCGGTAGGCCCGGTTGGAATGCATATATTGGCTCGTTGGCTCGTTGGCTTCCCCTCTAATATATTGGCTCGTTGGTTAAGGTGATAGAATGGCACCACGGCGTCCCGCCCGTGAGGCAGGATATCCCATAGCAGGCAGGCATGACTGTCTGCAAGAGGCCAGTAGGTGAGGTCCATACCGACTGTCTCCAGGAGTGCACGGGAGACCGACGAGATCTTACCAATCACATATTCAGCCATGAAGTTCTGCCAGTGCAGGGTGGGCGACGACTGCAGGTGTTTGATGCCATGGTGTTTGTACAGAGCCTGTGCTGCAGGGTCACACAGCTCCGGGGCACAATCAGTGCGGAGGACCAGTCCAGTGCAGGCAAAGCCGTGATGAACAACATCTGCCAGGAACTGAGCCAGAATGAAGCTGTATGCTGACTTCTCAGCAGAGAAGTAGCAAAGGGTAAACCTCACAGTGAACTCCACAAAGGTCCAGCGGTACCTCGACCCATCATAGCCAATAGGCGTGATCGGGCCTGTAGCATCAGCCGCCCACATAGATCCAGGCTTCTGAGCCCTGTATCTGTCAGCCGGAGGGTGCTTCGGACTCGGCTGTACTGTCCGCATACGGGCACACACAGCACAGGCATCAGCACAGGTCCTGTGAGCCAGCAGCTGCTCCCGGGTAACTGTAGTACCAGGCCGGGCGATCTCAACACCAAGGTCCATGAGCTGAGCCAGCCTGAGACCATGAGCATGAGCATATGCGGAATGGCACCACCTCTCAGGGGTGAACCTCATGGACGTGTACTGATCACGGTAGATGATAGCCACCGGGAACGGGGTACCAGCAATGAAGACACGGTCCCCCCCGCCCTCCGAGCCAGCCGACTGAAGGGGCCGTCCAGCATAGGTGTGCTCACGACGGTAGCTGAATATGCCCTCTGTGCCAGCCGGATACACATGTAGTACCTCCCAGTGAATAAGGTGCTGCCTGAAGGTACTGAGGTGTGACTGGGGGATCAGGAAGAGGAATACCGTGTGCTCGGGGTCGGTTGCAAAGTCTCGGTTGGCCTTCTTGAGCATCCGCTCACAGGTGAGTCTGTCAAAGGGCGGGTTGCCGTATATATAGGCACCGGCCCAGAGGTGACCCCAGCAGGAATCAGACAGTGAATACCTGACTGGGCAGGTCTGGTTGTTACCCACGCCGGGGGGGAGGTCGTCTCCGAAGAGGGAGATGTCAAAGTTGTGTTCCCCGGTCTTGGCTAGTGCAGCGGGCAAGCCCTTCAGGAAAGCCCACTTGGTATACTCTGAGCGTGCCCACATCCAGTCACAGATCTCACCGGTGCGGACACGCGAGACAGTCTGGGTGAGTGCACTGGCGGCCCCTTCAGGGACCTCCGCCCACATAATATAGTCTGTGCCAGAGTCAATGATCCGATAGACACGGCCAGTAGGCAGGTGGGTGTAAGTGAGGGATACAAGGTCAGGGGACCCGAAGCCGAGGGAAAGCATAACCCGAGAAGACAGGAGAGTGCGGCAGCCGGCCTTGTAGTGTGAGTTTGGGAGAACGAAGTGGTCGATGGCTCCGTCCTGGATACAGACCCAATACAGATGGAATGTCACAGTAGCATCCGTCCTGTGAGCCCCAGCAGCCGTGACCATGGTGAAGGCCACCGTACGGGTGTAGTCCACGTCGGTGCAGGCCGACAGGTCCCCGCACATGACACATGTGGCTCCAGAGTCACACACGATGCCTCTGTCAACCCGGACGGGTGCAGGGACAGCACTGGCCAGAGAACTGAATCCAGAAGCAGCCCACTCCTCGTCGGGCACATACAATGGAACTGACTCTGCACTGCCATAGACCAGAATACCAGTATAACCAGCGGATACCAGAGGGTAGACCACCGTAACTGACCCAAGCTGACCAGACAGTACACCAAGCTCCACAGAAGCATAAGTACCCACAGCATAACCAGAGACCAGACATAAGCCGGTATCACCGGTAGCCAGTCCATCAGCTGAGAAAAGCTGACCAGCAGAACGGCCGACGGACCCCCCTGCTGGTGGGGTAAGCTGACTGACTGACTGACTGACTGACTGCCTGACTGACTGCCGCAGACCCAGAGAGTACCCAAACAGTAGTGCCGAGGTACACAGGGCCAGGCTACAGATAACCAGAACAGCAGTCCAGACTGGTGAGGAGCGGCGAGAGGCACGGGGCTCACCCGCCGGAGGCTGGGTTGTTGAAGGCTGGGGCCCGCCCGCTGGTGACTGCCGGTTGACAAGGCGTCGCCAGGTGCGCACGGGAGTCCTGGCACCAACGGCAGGAAGACAAGCCGAGATAGCCAGACCCCAGGTGATAGCATGCCAAAGCACCAGAGCCCGCGGGTGCACCTCCAGCACAGCACCGGAGGCACCACCAGACTGCACCGCATCTGCCGTGCCAGAGAATGCAATAATGCACAGCAGACTCATGTACATGAAGTGACCCGCCCCATAGGGCCTGCGGCCCGGGCCACCCGGACCCCTGGGCCGGGATGGCGGTGCCGTGCTCACCAGCTGTACAGCCCCAGGGAATTCGGTGTTGGTTGTTGTGATCTGCACGTCGGCTGTCGACACCGCTGGCTGCTGCGGCTCAACACTGAAGTGCTGCAGAGACATGGCAGGGTCCGAAGGCTGGTGCACGGCAACGTGGAGCTGAGCAGGTGTCATCTCACCGTCGGGACAGTCCCCATCGTCAGGGTCCTGGTACGAGTTGAAGCGGTTGACAGCGTCGTAGTACTGCTCCTCCGAGCGGCCACATGAGTCCCAGATAGCCCACTCCGACTCAGTCCACGGCTCCTCACTGTCAACTGCAGAGTGCGGCACCACGGCAGCCGCTTGGGCCGCGGGGAGGTCAAGCGGTGCCTCCCCGAGCTCCAATGAGTAAGAATACAAGCATGACTCGTAAACCTCCTCCTCCGGATCGAGGAAAGCCTCATCCAGCTCTGACAGGATGTCCGCAATCGGCGTGCCCTCGGCGTGGAACCCCGCCACATGCGCACTCTGCACCCCTCCAGGGCAATCACGGCGGAAGTGAGGGCCGCCGCAGTCCCAACACTGGACCGTGTGGCGGCCCTGTGCATCTCGGGTCACCCTCAAGGCAGTCGGTGAACCACCGGATGCAGGCTGCCGCTGCCCCTGAGTCCGCGGTGGAGGGGCATGAGGGGAAGGGTGAGAGCCCTTCCTGTGCCCCTTCATGTTCTGTTGTCGATTCTTCCCGCCGCGGCCCGGTCTGGCGCGGGGAGCTGTACCCCTGTCGCCCCCAGACCGGTGAGCACCCTGCCCGGACGCCTGCGGCTGAGCATCCCGAGTCTGTGGCGGGTGTCTGGGCTCGTCACGCCTGCGGCCACCAACAATGCGAGTCTGCGGGATGCCCGCACGGGCCATAAGGGCGGCAGAAGGGGACTCCCCAGAGAGGAGTGAGGCCGCCAACGCGGAGACCCCATCATTTTTCTTCTTCTCTTTAAGCAGCTTCTTCTCCTCTGTCCGCTGCTGGTGAAAGGCCTTCACGGCCAACGTGTACTGTTGAATGCCGAGAGCCCGCTTCTCCCTGCCCTCGGCCGTCTTTGAACTCCACTCCTGCAGAAGATCCTTATAATATACAGGGCACACGCGAAGGGTGAGGAGGTCCAAGGCGAACCCCACACCCCACACATCGTCAGGATCTATACCAGGTCTGAGCTCGGACCGGACAGCGGTGTGGTGCTGCATGAAACCCTTAATATAGGGCTCGGGGTCAACATCCTCCAGCAACTCGATCGCCGGCGCTGTCCCGAACAAGTAACCATGGGACACCCACGGCCTGCGTCGTCTGGCAACGGCCCGGCAGATCACGAGCCATGCACGGCGTCCATCATCCGGAGACACCGTAGCTGACTCCTCAATGAGCCGAAGGCATGACCCTCGCACCAACGACGTGAGGATGCGGTAAAGTATACGAGTGGCCTCAGGGAGAACAGAGGTAGTGAGGTCAGTCGGATGAAATACCGTGGCAAACTGAAGATTGAAGTCAGTCAGCTGGGTTTTTACCGCTTGAGTGAAGCGGTCCAAGGCGACCTCACGAGGCACTTGGCCCTTGATTTTGTCGATGTCGAATACCCACTCCGAGGCTTTGATGTGGGTGGGCCGGCACTGGTCACGAACTTGCTGAATGATACTAGCTCTGTGACCGGGCTCGCGGAGAATAGTCTGGCAATCCTTAAGGAACTCCCTGATAACCACAGCACCGCCGGTCTCATCACCCGCAAGTGGGCGATTCTTCACAGGTGTAGGGGGCACAGGCTCCTCAGGGCCGTCGCTGAAGGGAAGTGCCCTCCGCGTGTCGATCACAGCCGGGACCGGCGTGGTAAATCCATCCGAAGAATCCATGGTAGCCATGGCAGCCGTAAGCGAAGCACCGACGCGATGAAACCCTAACGATAAGGGTGAGCCCCCTTCAAGGAAGGGGCCAAATCTAAAATAAATTCAAAATCTGCTCCGATGCCCACGAAACTCGGTAACACGGCCGGGATTGGCGAAGTAAAAGTACCCTCCAAAGGAAAATGTCTGAGCCCAAGTGCTCCGTAAGTTACAAGCGTCTAAAAACGGCCAAGTCGCCCGCAAGATTTCAAAATCCGCTCAATGTACGCAAACAAGCGGCAAGCGTGGCGAATTAAGGTAAAATGATACGGGTAAAGACGCATAGAGTAGCGAGGAAAAATGCGGAGCGGCGGGGGTGGGCGGAAAGTAGGAGTGTAAGGTCGAGGTCTCCGCGCTAGTCGATGTCCGAGGTCATGGTCCTTTTAACGTGTCGCGATCCACTTGGTACCAAACTCTGCGCAATGCTGCATACAATCGGGGGCCCCAGCGCTCTCTGCCCCATCTTCTCCGTACTTCCCTCCGCCACTCGTCGCGCTTACCTCTCCATCCACGCAGTCAGTTGTGCCGCGAAAACGCGGCACCCCGCAACATTCTACCTACTCAGCCACGCTCGCCTCTCTACAGCTTTAGCCAGCCATTTAGTGGCTTTGAATCAAAACCACTTTAGGCAAGTGGTGGGCCTATAGCCTACTAGAATGTCCTAGTGACACAGTGAAAACGCTGAACGCCGTAGGGTTTGAGCGAGGCAATCGGGTATATCAAAAGATAGAAATGAATACACGACTCTCAGGCTATCTAAGCTCTGAGGCCGTCACTAGGCAATCATATCGTGTGTCACAGTCTAAGCTACCGAAGTCGAACTACTGAGTACAGGTAGGAAGTCACTGTACTGTCACTGTCACTGGCATACGTCATACGTGGTACTGAACTACTGAATCTCAGCACAAAGTAATAACCTGAAGTCTCAAGGCGCCAACCAAACTTGGTAACATTATCCGCACGCCTTGTCCTTCAGCTGCTTGTCACTCTGTGGCAGTTGTCGTATCCCCCTCCCCTCCCCTCATATATATAGCTAGTTTATTTCGGGTTTCTCATCTGTCAGGTTATGGGACCACTTACATCTTCACTGCTTTGCAGCTTCTGATTGTCAAATTTGAGAAGTTCGACTTCGGCTAGCTTACTTTTGCAACCGGCATGGCACGTTCTCTTGGCCCATCTAGCCTTTGCAACCTCATATCACGGGGAGTGGTGACCCCAGTAGTAGCAGTTATTTCGGGATTTGGGTCCCCGGACTTTCTACGCCTTAAATGTGCGTTGTGACTCCACTGTTGGCACGTCAAATAAAACAGCCGCATCCCCGCCTGGCTCTCTCTCTCTCTCTCTCTCTCAACGCAGCGACCATACTGTCGAGACCGCGATGGCTCCAGCCGCGCTGCCACTCTCTGCCGCTGTTTATGGATCACCAACTACTTTCAGATCTGAGAATCGGTAGTGCCACTCTATCTTCGCCAACGACTGCGCAGATTTTGTCCCCTTTCGTCGAGGTTTTTCAAACGCAGTCACACTTTTATTTTTTTAGCATTGACAACTTGGAAATCGGTAACCCGCAAACCGGGTATTTTACATCGACTTTGCCATCTACATCAATCTTTACTAATCGGCAATTTGGCAGATTTTCTGGCCTGAATTCTAACGCGATCATGATCTACGACCCAAGTCCGCCGCCAGCAACGCTCTTCCGAATGCTGGTGAGCCCCTTCAGTGGGCTTGGGACCCATCGTCCGCCTTGATGCGCATCAACCCCTCTCAAAACGCTGTTCATCAACGGCATCAACCTCCAAGAGATTTCGACAGACCATTTTGACAGACGATATTTAGATCGCCGAAGTTTACCTCGATCTGCTGTGAGATGGCCGTTTCAGTCTGGACCCTTCTCCGCGCAGACATGACGTGCGACGAATTTCGAGAGGACTGTAATTTAACACCAACCTCAAACTATCCTCTACGTACTTCCGATGATGGAATCTTAAAGGTGGGCAGTGCTTAGTAAGGCAGCCGGGTAATTATTTTTGGTAATTACCGGTAATTTCTTAAGTATGTAAATAATTGGTATTACCAAAAAAATACCAACTTTTTTGGCAAATTACCTTGGATTACCTGGTAAATTACCCGGTATTACCAACCCCCATTTCCAAATTACCGGTAATGCGGCAGCCTTAGTGCTTAGAAGCACGCTGGTTGGTAGTGCCTTAGGAGGCATGTAATTAGCGCGTAAATCGGTAGTGCCCTAGTTGTATATCTAGCACGCAAACCGTCGCGTGCGCCCTACGTTGTTTCGGTAGTGCACCCTCTGCATTTTATCGGTAGTGCTTTAGTTGAGTGACCACTTCGTAGTTAGATAGTCTCATGGGGATATATATATATATATTTAGTGCAACTACTGTACGTATAGTACTGTATCTAGTAGTAATGTAACTCCTTGTGTCACTCACCTTTCTAGCATCGAAGCGTCGCGGTCTCGGTGTCACGCGTTATGACGATGACTCACAGTGCGACCCGCGCCTGACCCTCAGACAACATTGTTTCCGTCCAAAGTAATAACTCGACGTCTCAAGCCGCGCAACCACACTTGGTAACATTATCCGCACGCCTTGTTCTTCAGCTGCTTGCCACTCTGTGGCAGTCGTCGTATCGCCTCCCCCCCCCTCACATAGCTAGTTTATTTCGGGTTTCTCATCACGATGTAGATACCATGTACGCCTTGAAATCTTTTTCAAATCGTGTGCATTTGATGCTCATAAACGCGAAGGCACTTGATGTTCATACTCATTTTGGGCGCGTATGTCGTTTTAGTATTAAACCCAAATCTCGTGAAGACTGATATTCATGCCAAAAATGAATATTGGCATTTCAGGCATTATGAAATACCAATACTTAGGGTTTTGAATGCGGGATTTAGTCCGGACTTAGTGTACGAAACTAGTAAGGAAACGTGCACTTGTGCGAATTTTGTTTCTACATATAACTACCTATAGACGGATATTGATGCATGATAACCCAAACTTAGAATGGTGTTTTACGGGTGTCTAAAAATGCAACAACAAAACAAACAATTAGGCATTTTCGAAAGAAAAAAAAACACCCCCGAAATGCCATCTGGGGGTGCGCAGATTTCTCATAGCCAGCGCCAAAAAATTAAAATCTCGCAATTGCCTAATTTGAGTTTCTTCATCTTCTTCATTTCTAGACACCTAAAACATCATTCTAAGCATGGGTTATCGTGCAATATCCGTCTGCATCTGTCGCGAAGACTGATGATGAAATGGCTTGGAAAATCACGTTTCATCCTCGCGCAGCGTAGACCAAAAAGAGAAGCAAAAAGCCCCCCATTATCCCTCCCGCGGGCGCTCATAGTGTATTTAAAAGGCGGAACGTTCGGCCAACGAATTAATTGAAATGTCAGCCCCCACAATGCAACTCCACACTGCCTACCCCCGATCTGCATTAACAGCATTTTTCTACCTCTAATCTAAGCGTATTTCTCTTTCATTATAATTATATCAGATACTATTTCATATAAAATGCAGATTAAATCACACCCCTTGCCAAAAACGCATATGCCGGCATGCAAGTTCGGTTAGCAAGGAAATACGACTTTGCACTGTGTGTCCTTGGAATCGATTTTGGGCACACCTATGTACACATCTGCGCATGCGCATATATATGTCTACAATCGGCATGATTGTCTGCACACCACTTCAACTACATATCACCTGCAAAGAACAGCAAGTGCATACAGGCATCCTCTGCGCTCTACTTCCTCTTCTGTTTCATCCCGAGCTTGCTCTCATGGTTCCTGTGGTGTGCACGTCGTGACTTGTGAGAAATGCGGTTCTGCACGACTGCAGTCGAATGGTGATGGTGATGTGGTGACTGGCAATCCCTTCGCTTGTCGCTGTCGTCAGATCGGCTATATTACGTGTACGTTGCTGCTTACAGGTTAGTTGTATTGCGTATGCGAACTGTACTCCACTGTATGGCGCTCCTGGTCCCAACATTCCTAATCGTTTTCAATTCATATTAATGAAATTTGGAACCGCGGGCGGTCCCAAATCTCGGGATTTCTTGGGAAATGATCAAAACTACTCTACGAATCACAGCCCGCAAGTTCGAAGCGCGGGAGAATAATATTATGCTGGAAACAGCTCAAACAGGCAGTGGGGATCCGTTGCCGACGGTGACGAAAATGGATTAAGAGAGAGACTCGGATAATCATAATGCATGATCTGACACAAGCTAGGACCACCGAATATGACACACCGAATATGACAATGGCTGTACTAACTGCTCGGCAGAGCCGTATTTTAGCACCGCGCTGTGTGTCATAGTTCGGTTCGGGAAGTGACGTTCGGGCGACCAGGGCTTAGACATAGCTGAGCACCTCGCGTGACACAACGTCTGCGAGTGTGGCGTTTACCTGGCGCATGCGCCAATGGCGCGAATTACAATTTTAGACGACTGACGACAATCGTTCCAAAACGAAAAGTCTGGATTGTCGTGCCACAGATTCCAAAATCCCGAAGTATGTATATAAGTTAGGGCACATCTGCTCGCCACCCACCGCCGCTTCGGCTTTAATCGTGTTGTTGTACCGCTCGTTGCACGTTCGTCTACCCCCGATTGTGCCCCCTCATACAATGCCACCCTGCTAACCCGATCAACAACCGCGTCGGTGATCGTATGACAGCAGTATATAATACCGTAATCAGATGCCTGCCGTATATAACCACCGCAATATATGATACCGCAAGCTGTGAACGAGCGAAAAGCAGATGTGCCAACCGGTTCAAATCGCGATACCCAGCAGGGCATCTGACAACACAATACGTACAGGCTATCACGACTCGGCGAAGAAAATCCACGACACCATCGTTCCTTTAATTTACGGTTAGGGTGCCGGAAAGAAGTAAAACTCGTTGACAGTGCCCATCATGATTTCTTGTTAAACATGTCTACTTCCAATGCACTTTCTCGTCTCAAATTGGTTGGGACCTCTAAGTTTTAGAGTTACCCGATGTCATCGATACATGCAAACTTTTGTGTCCACTCCAAGAGACTACCCAGCAGCAAATCATCGAAATTGCAAGGACCGCAATTTCACATCCACATCCCCATGTTCTTATAAGTACACACCTGGTGATGTATGATGTCACCACCTCCCGCGTGTGCAATGCGCTTCTCCTCGCCACGTCGGGGTTCTTACCCTCAATGGCGGCTTGCGTCACGGGCACAAGCGGAAGGGCATATGCACTACACCACCTTCCCTTCCAGAACATGCCCGGATCAGCTACGTCGGGGACCTTTGCAGTCTCAGGGACTTGCTCATCAGCAAGCATCAACTCCGTCATGAAAGCGGCTCCTTGCGGGTAATACTCATTGACGAAACCAGTTGCGAAAGCAGGATTGTCCCTCGCCACAAAGCGCAGGAATTCCTCCATGACAAACTCAAAGACCGGGACCCAAGCATACATGGCCAGCGCCTTCAGCATTGACTTAATCTGCTCCCTTTCCACATCGGTCCGCACAAGCACATGCAGGGTTGCACCTTTCCTTGTCAGGTTACAGACGATCGAGTGCATGAAACAATTCAACCAAGTCCAACCAGTGGAAGCACTCAACGTGCGCGCAGCGCTGCCAATCGCATCGGCGCTATCACTTTCACTAAAGTCAAGCTTGCCCTCAAAGTGAAATGGATCCCCCATCGGAAACTCCTTAGTCGCGTAGTCAATTAAGACTTCCAGTAGCCAGGTGTAAGACTGCTTGCTCTCAGCAGACACTATACACATTGCTTCTAATTGAAACGTGCTACTAGCGTCCACAGTACCCACAGGCTCAACCGGATAGCCATCCCAGTTCACCTTATGTTTCCCATCAAGTGATAGGAAACCGCCATGGGGCATGTTGCGAGTGCGCGCAAAGTTTCGCAGGAACTCACGACAGGTGAAAATAATAAGGATCATCTCTGTCTCCTCAAGTACCACAGGAAAGGCTGACCGAGTTTCTGTCGCTGGCGCACTGATGGCGAAGATAGAAGCATCGTCGAAGTCCTCAAGACTCTTGACGTTGGTGTCCTTCATAGTTTCCATGATCTCTAGAAGACCACCATATGTGTTGCGCTTTCCCTCTCTCAACAAGCTATCCTTGTTACTAGCGACAAAAGTGCGCAGCTGAGCCAAAGAGGGTTCGCGTACACTTTCAGATATGAGGCCTGTGCTGCGCAACATGTCTACTAGGTCTTTCGCTGCTGTGGTACCTAGTGACACATGCTCTTTCAACTTTGGAATAAGCACTGGATGCGGGCCACGTCCATTATGCCTCTGCAGATGGTTGTGCTCGCCAACCTGCAGAAAATGTACATTTCAGTTCGTTGCTATATTTGTAACATGTATCACATACAATATAAGCGGCGACAAGTTGCAGGATAGAATTCATAAACATCTTTCTATATACTAACCTGCTTCGTCACAAATTCCGCGTTGCGTATTTCCACACGTAACTTCGCTTGGCAGCCGGCCGCTCGCATACCGCAACGCATTTCGGTGTACGTGTAAGTCTTGCCCACGTACTTCTTCCCCCTTATCCATTTACGACAAGCATCTGTTGCGCACAGCTCTGCAAGAAACGCGGCGTTCTCCTGATCTGTGGAGTGCCTTCCAATCTCTCTCCACAGTAGCGCATTTTTGCGGGTATTCCCACCAACGCTTTCCAGCTGATCAGCGTCTTCATCGTCAACACGGTCCACGTTTGCCCCTGCTTCTCCCGATGTAACAACATCGCAAAATAAAAACTCTTCCGAAAGCAACTGTTCCTCCTCGGTCGGCGCACTAACCTCACGCCGAATATCCTCTAAGACAGCACGTCCGTTTGTTCTCTCCGTTTCCGTGTTGCTTCGTAATTGAAGGTATCTCCACTTGAGGTTCAGTTAGAGGTTCTGGTGCGTGACGTCCCTGAGCTGACTCGTCACCCTGACCCTCACGACGAGCGCTCTGACGATTACGGTGCCGCCCACCCCTAGTGGTGCGCTGCCTGGTCCTCCGGGTGGTAGAGGAGGTTCCATTTCCAGGTTCAATAACCCCAAACGCAGCCGTTGCACTACGGGTTCTTCGTTCTACGATGAACTGCACCATGTTGGCCTAGGTACGACGGCCAGAGTTTCTAACTGATTTTCGAATGCCTCCGTTTTAACAACGAGCGCAACTCCCGCGTGCTTTATTGTACCGGGAACAATTAACTTGCGATGTGCCGATGTCACGCATCGGTAGTACCTGAAATCCGCGCTGTCATCGAGGTGTCATGGTTTGCACCGGAAATCATCAAATTTTGCTCCCGGAAAAATTAAAACCTGGTGAGTTATTGCACAGTACAATCATCGAATAGGCTGTCGGGGTCTTAAATGATCGTTTGAGCGATCGGTGCGCGATCCGCACTGCTAACCCCCTGTGCAAGCAAATATGCGCCGACGTTCGTTAACGATGCACGATGATACATTCAGACTACCCAGCTGGTCGTGCTGCCGATGCATTCGCGTTATAGTTAGGGCACCATTCCGCTGTCGGTATAAATGCAAAGTACACATACGTACGTTGCCTGCACCCTTGGAAACTACATTTCTATTGTTTAAATCTGAGTGCAAGATGACACCGGGGGGTTTCCATGGGATGCTACGGATGACCATTGGCCATATACCATAAACGTTTCTTGCTCGGCTATCATTTGCAATTTGTTTGAGGTAGGTGCAAATTCAACAACTGTATTTTGGATTCTTCACGAAACATTGCTAGGAATTGCGTGGTTACATGTGTGCATTCCCTCATATACCAAGATTGTCTTACAACAGGCCCGGCAATTTGCGCTATAGCCATACGATGCATGGCGCAGTTAGCAACTGTGGATGATATGCACACAGACCATTCATATTCACTTGCAACTTCTTATAAACTATATAGACTTGCTTTCCAATGACACACCATAGAGTCGTTGCATGGTCTAGCAGTCAATCCGGCGAAATCCATTACGGGTAAAGACTCGAGAGAACCGTGCAGAGAATCCAGCACACCACGCATTATCTAAGCTCACAAATGGCGGGATGTAATTCTGCAAATCCCACCCAACAAGCTTTTGAGATACTGCGCCAATCATTTGCCCCGCTTGCAATTCCACAAATAGTACGCCCACGATAGCAAATAATGCCACCACAGCGGACGTGCATGCTCCTTTTGTTCAACATTTTTTCGGAGCCAATGAGCTCATAGTGGCCAAGATCATGGCGGTGTCCACATGTCTTGTTAACGAATGCGCGACCGCAATAAACTTCTTGCCGCAGTGGCAATAAATGGCCTCATGCGTCATGCAAACCAAAGCTCACCTAATCATCACCCCAAGGGACGCGGAAAATGATATATGCAAGCTTCCGGTCAAATTGTCATACGACACCATGCAACTTTCCGTACAAGCATGTGTCCCACATGCATGGATCGCTCCTAAGAATCGCCAGGAGGTGCACGGTTTATTAGACACTTGAGTAATGCGAAGCAAGCAGGTTCCAATGTCAGCCTCCGCCCGGTGGCTCGAATGCGACACATTACAGGTATGACTGCCGTGAATGATCGAGGGAATTCAGAAAGAAAAGCAAACGAAACGAAACAGATATGAGGGTGAGCGTACGCTGAGTGGCATGAGACATGCCAATCGGAGCCAGCCCGCCCTCACCCTTGCTAGTGGAAGAAAGAAAACATGCACGGGCACGGCGAGGCTGCAGCGAAACAGCACAAACAAATTCTTCAAGAGGCAGTGCCCGCAAGAAAGATACCAGGGTGACACATGCAATCACCCACTTCTAAACGGCGGCAGTCCCCGTTAGTAACGAGGTGCCAGAGCCTCACATCCAGAACACAAGTCCCCCAGCAAGTGATCAACCACGAGGCACCTGGACAAGCAGACTAATCTGCGATGCCATTAAAGAGGCAGTGCCTGCCAAAAAGGTACTGCAGGGACAGTCTCCAAACATTTTCAAACTGCGATCCTCCCCCCCAAAACCGCGAGGTGCCAATACCCCACATCCAGGTCCAATTACACAAGTCCCCCAGCAAGTGTAAAACCATGAGGTGTCGGACAGGAACCGGATCAAGCTCCAGACTAATCCGTGATGCTCCAGAAAGGGAACTATCCGCCAGCAAGGTACATCAGGGACAACCGCATTCCTCCAACCACAACCAACCGGTGGCCGTCCCCGTTCACGACGAGGTGCGAGAAGCGAAACAGCCAGTGTCAACAATATGACGAGCTCCCAGTAAATGCTGCACCGGACGAAGTCGAGCAGCTAAAGACGAATCCGTGATGCACCTTAAGAGGCAGCGCCCACACAAGAGAGGCACCACAGGGGCACCCGCATGCCAGCTCCCACATCCACCAAGCGGCGATCTCCACCAAGCGGCGGAGTGTGCGCTGAATCCTTTGATCCCCGGCGTGGGTATATAGTGCAGCCGGTCTTCTGCGGCTAGGGTGTGCCAAAGGAGTCGGTCCAAGGATGAGCATACACTGAACGGTATGAGATCGGCCAACAAAAGCCAACCCACCATCATCCCAGTGGATGTGAGAAAGAGATCAAGAGCAGGGCGGGGCCGTGGCAAGATACCACCAACTCATACATGTTCCCAACCCACATGCAAAGCAGCATGGAAAGATGATACGATGTGACCGATCATCGCCCAACAATAGTTGGTCCCAGGGTTACGGAGTAAGCGGATCCTGCTGGCATGCCCCCCAGTGGCTCACGGTCGATGGATGGGATCCGTTGGTCCATGGTTATGGCATGAATGCAGTCACACCACACAGCATGGACACCCCATGTCAAAAAATGAAAACATGCGGGCACCTAAGTCACAAGGATTAGCATACACATATCTCAAACCAGATGCAATGCGGTATGGATAGATGGATGTGTGTACTAATCACTGCCACGCATACATTTTGTGAGATTGAGCAACTATACGCAACCACACTGAACAGGCATCCCTAGACCGGCACCCAGAGCGGGTCTGTGTCAAGGCAGCTGCAAGGAATGCCTTCAATGCAGTGCGCCGTGAAGCGGCGTTTGCGGCGATCAGCGGGACTTCCTGGAGCTGCGGGCGTGGACAGACCTTTACGACAGGTTCGAGGCGAACCTTGGAGTTCGGCTGGGGAGGCGTTGACGGCTCGGTGATGCAGTATGTCAAGTCAGAGGAGGGCACACGACATGATGGACCTTTGTTACAGGGTCGAGGCGAACCTTGGAGTTCGGTTGGGGAGGGCGTTGATGGCTCGGTGATGCAGTATGTCAAGTCAGAGGAGGGCACACGACATGACGGACCTTTGTTACAGGGTCGAGGCGAACCTTGGAGTTCGGTTGGGGAGGCTTTGATGGCTCGGTGATGCAGTATGTCAAGTCAGAGGAGGGCACACGACATGACGGACCTTTGTTACAGGGTCGAGCGAACCTTGGAGTTCGGCTGGGGAGGCGTTGATGGCTCGGTGATGCATTATGTCAAGTCAGAGGAGGGCACACGACACGGACCTTTGTTACGGGGTCGAGGCGAACTTTGGAGTTCGGTTGGGGAGGCGTTGATTGCTCGGTGATGCAGTATGTCAAGTCAGAGGAGGGCACACCGCAGGGGAACCCCTTGGGCCCGTGTCACTCGGCCGTCCCGTTGGAGACTGTGCTGGAGCAGGTTGAGGAGGACCCTAACTTGAGTGTCTTTGCCTACTTGGATGACACTTTCTTTATGGGTCCTTCCATTGCAACGGCGGAAGCATATGGTATTTACCGGGAGGCGACGGCAGCAATTGGATGAAGTGATTGGCAGCGAGTGACCCGGTGAGGCTTAGGGGGTCCTGTTCTTCACTAGCGAGGTCAAGAAATTCCGGACAAGTGTCCCGAAGTGTGTGCTATATCCTTTGATCCCCGGTGTGGGTACATAGTGCAGCTGACCATCTATGGCTTTCTGGTGCTGAATAAATCGGTCCCAGGAGAAGCACGACCGCACACTGAACGGCATCGGGTGCACCAACCAAAGCCAGCTCGTCATCATCCCAGTGGATAAGATAAGCATGTAGGAACAAGGCAGGCCCGTGCTGAGATACCGTATACCCACACTGTAAGACAATCAGCATGGATGGCAGCATGGCCCGTCGGCATGAATCCCTGCCGGGTATGCAATGTTGTGCACCACCACCCGGGCCATGAAGTAAGTGTGTCCTGGTGGCACGCCTGCCGGCGGCTCACGAAATGGGTACAGCACGTACTGCCGGCACGGATGATGAAGGGAAGCAGAAACCAAACGCGGGCACCTAGGTGCTCCCCGCACACGTCAAGGGAAACCACCGAATGTGGCTGTCAACCCCCCCCCACCCCCCGGCTCTCCTCGAAGCAATGGCAATCGAAACCGCTGCGTTCCTCGAGAGGCTGTACCCGCCAGACCCCACAAGGACAACCAACGTGCATCATCCACCTCCACCTGGCGGTCCTCTCACAACACGGTCCCAGAACGACAAACTCGGATCTGTGAACACGAGTCCCCTGGCACGCGCTTACTCCACGAAGCACCAATCAAAAGACGGGCCAAACTTAGCGGCGACAAAAGAGGGGTCAAACTTAGCGGCGACAAACAACGGGTCAAACTTAGCAGCGACAAG
>LGRX02013560.1:0-18819 GCA_001247695.2 Cymbomonas tetramitiformis | reverse complement strand
ACACACACAGACCTGCACACACACACAGACCTGCACACACACAGACCTACACAGACCTTCATTCAGACCTGCACACCGAGCCATTCAGAGAGAGACTCTGTATGGCTGGAAGGGCCGAAAGCAGGTGTCGCAGTTGGCATGGCACTTGAAAGGTCGCAGAGCTGCGCAAAGCTAGCGTCTCAGGCGCCATGGCTGCGAAGCACTGCACCCGTGCTGATGAGTCACAACAGAAGCATCCTCAACAAAAGTTGCTGACCCAATCTGCCACAAAGTTTGAAAGACCATGTCAGGCATGCACAAGCTGGCCTGAAGTGCACTGAGCCTATGGCTGCCGTGTCACTACGCGCGCGAGCCTGGTGCCATCACATAGGAGTTCACACACAAGTGAAAACAAAGGAGATCCGAGGAATATTTCAAAACCAACGAAGAGGTTCGGCACCCTGTTAGGTGATACCGTTCCAACAGAACAAAACAACACTTTGCAATTGGGCATTCACTGCGGTTCTCGTGTCGTGCGCCCAGGTCGCAGCACGAGCGGCTCCTGCGGTGAATGCCCCCAACCTGCCACAAGGCCAAGTTGGTGCCCTTCGAGCAGCCAAGCACGAGTTCACGTCGAAAATTATGAAAGACACTGCGGGCAAAGGCGTGCTTCGAGCACACGCATAGCAAAAAGGCATGGGTCAGGTGTCCAGACCCGAGCTGGCGCGTCGCCAACCATGAATTCCCACAACCTGTCATACAGGCCCGTCGGGGAATTCACCGCTGCCAACGCCCACAAGGGTCGAATTCACAAATACAAACGCAACGAAAACTGAAGGAAAAAACATTCGGCTGCAATGCTGTCAAAAGGCTGCAGTCAGGTGTTCGGACTCGAGCTGGCGCGCCGTAAGCCGTGAATTCCCACAACCTGTCACCCAGGTCCGTTCGGGGAATTCAACGTTGCCACAGCCTGCGCAGGTCGAATTCACAAAGGTAAACATCATACAAACGGCGGGAAAAACATGGGTTCGGCTACAACCTCGTCAAACGGCAAAAGTCAGGTGTCACGGCTCGAGTTAGCGCGGCTACGGTTGTGCATTCCCAAACGCCGGTCACATACGCCGGTTTGAGCATGTTCGGCAAGCAGGCCCTGCGAGGTTCGAATTCGCATAGCAAATGGTGCAAAATATGGTACAAAAAGGTCGGGCGCATCGTGCACACACGTGAATACCGCTGAGAGTGCCTGTGACGGTTCGCCGTTGCGGGTGTGAATTTATGACAAACGCAGCTTCGGGCTATCTCGCCGCTAGGCGCTCAACGGGAAAAATGCCCCTCTGTGGGAATTCGCGAGCGTGTTGTGAACTCGCGAACGCTTTCGGACAGCTGCGGATCTCCACCGCCGCGGAACGGCGATATGCGTGTCTATTGCTGTGCTACGTAAAACATGTCAGGCGGCAGCGCGCTTCTGCCACGCCGGCTCGTAGATTCGCAAAACGGGCGCGGGTCTAACTTGCACTCGCAGACTGTAGATTCAGGCTCAGATGGAAGCATGAAAAGCAGAAAGGCAAACGAGCAACACAGGGGGCAATTCACAGATAAAACAAGCACAACGGCGCGACTTCGCACATACATCAGAGTGGCGTGCCAGCACTCTGGGGATCCGAACCAGACTCTTACAAACTGCTAGTGACAAAGCTCTCATGTGGATTCGAAGTATATGTATGCAAATATCACATTTAATACTAGGCCACAAGAGGCAAATATCACTATACCGCAGAATTGTTTTGAAAGGTTCGGATCTAACTTTTCGAAAGCAGGAGCTAGCTAAATACTCAAGCGGGCATAGTGGAAGTCCGTGAATGCCATTGTCGTTTCGGATGTCCTGTGACCATTGGTTCCCAGTGACAGCGGCGTTTGGTGTCAACGCGCGCTTGCGTTTGCCCTGTCATGCATCGCCGAGATGTCATGTGTGGTCGTGTCGTGATGTCACTTCGCGCGATGTCGTGCTTGACGCTCTGCGGTGCTGGCGGATCGGCACGGGCTGGTCGCGGCGACGTCGATGTAGCGCTTGGCGAGGCGTCGTGCATGATTTATACTGGGAGGGAGATCTGAGCTGGAGGGTGAACGTGATATGCTCCGGGCGCTCGAGCGGACAATGAACTGGGGTAGGACCGTGACCGAGGGGGGAATGACATTTACTGAAAAGGGGGTCATGGTTGGGGCGTTTGCTGATGGCTGAGACGGGCGCGATGGGGGCAAATGCGGTGGGGTCTGACATGGGCTGCGGTAGCGTGACTAAATATGGGGGGTCTGACAGGCCTTTCAGGGGTGCCCGAGGGACCCCTTCTAAGCGTTTTCATAGTTGTGACATCCGCACTACAACGCGCCCGCACGAACAAACGTAACCACAAACCTGTATTAAAGTAGCTTGTGTCACGCACAACAAAAAAGTTTACACGTTGCCAGGTTTGTTCATTTCACTTGAGTGGATGAACAATCTACGTGCGAGAACAGGTGTTCCGCTCGGTAAAACAAACTGGCTAAGCTCCCATAATCAGTCCGGCCGAGTGCTTTTATCATGCATCTCGGAAACCCGGATAATACGAAGTGATGACTGACAGTACAGTACTACTGTACTGTCATCCTAGCTACTAGCGGAGTCACGGTTCCGATCAGAGACGGGTCAGGCTAGGGGCTATCAGAGCCCATAATAATAACCCTGAACCTAAAGTCCAGCACTACGTGACCTAGGCGACTCCCCGGAATGCCGGTGCTCAAGGAATGGTATACATTCCTTGACGCAACCAGAGTACCGTGCTTGCTTAACGCCCGTTAAGCAAGCATAGTGCAAGGCATACGATAAGTTCCAGATAAGTTCAACCGGGTGAAACGCGAATGGCTGCAGATTTCAGCGCTCTCCGCAAACCCAAACCCGATGGCGGCATCCTACCCTACCGGATGCTGGAAAGCGCATGTCCGGACACCGCAGGAGGGTCAAAGGCATACATAAGTCCTCTATATATGCCTTTTTAAAACTACCTACGGTGTCCGAATTTCCCATGATGTTGTTTTTCACTGATTTTCAGAGGCCGCGGCATCATCCGCTCAGCCGGTGCCCCCCGCAGTCCTACATGTCGGTGGCCTCCGGGGGAATTCGGACACCGTACGTCGACGTGTAAGGTTCTAATTGGTGGGTATTGTATGTCGCGTATCCCGGCGCATGCCGCGCGGTGCGCGAAAACGGCATGCACTGCAAGATAAGGCGGCACTTTTGACGACTGGTGAACTCGTTGATCTGAACGGCAAGAAGGCGATTTGAGGCAATCACAGAAGCTCACAATCCTCAGATATGGTGTGCGATTATATCGGCTTGTCAGTCAGTTACACTACAAATACAGTCTTAAAATTGGAGACAAATTGCCGTATATCGCGTCATGTCTCTCGACTGTATTGTCGAGGTAGAGCATCGAGGACTTCCAGAAGTGTAAGTGGCCATGACGGTCATCGATATCGCTATCGTTCCTGTCTTTCATGAGGCATGACTGCCATCCTGTGCCAATGAAGGATAGGACAAGTCAATTTGCATCCACGTCAATTTGCCCCAATAACCTTCATGGGTCCAAAGCACCGCGCCTTCATTCTGAATTCTGAATTCTGCTATTCTGTATTCTGAATTCTCCCTTCGCTTCGGCCCTTCGCTTCGCTTCGCTTCACGCTTGACGCGCCTTGGCGTTTGCTGTGCGTTTTGTGTAAGCTGAAAGCTCGAAGCTGACCTGCGACTTGCACTTCACAGCATACGACAGCGACAGGAGGAGCAACAGCAGCATTATTGGAGCAAATTTGAAATTAGTGCGCAACACACGACGAACGAGGGAAGTAATTCACGCAACTGCAACATTCAAGCTCAATGCATGTGAGCGATCTTTTCTGTCACAAGGAATGCAATGTAGGCTAAATCATATCGACAGTGATGAGGTATTTTCCGAATTATCACGTCCCAATTGCGTAAGTAATTGCATGATGTTATGAATTTCGTTACACCATTCGCGTTGAATTTGAGAAACCATGTTCTCGAAGAACTCCTTTGTCTCATAGACTTGCGACACTGTTCTCGAATTGCCTTGCAGACTGTTTTGGCTTTCTGGAAAACTTTTTGTTTGGAGCATTCCAGTCACGAGGGTGTAAGCCGCGAAACAGTGTCGCTGCACTCAACGGAGGCGTACCGGAATTTCCGCAACACTAAGACGATACATACGCGAAACATTAAGTTCATTTTCCAACGTTCTCACGAAAGGCGTCTGCAGCATTTTGATAAAGCGGAAATACTTCATGACAACTTATCCGAGTCACAAGTTGAACGACTTTGCGTTATCACCCGCAACTTGCACGTAGCGCGGTCGTTCAGACCTGCAGTTGATGAACTGCATGCAGTGCGGTTGTAGCAGTCTAAGTTAAATCCTTTCAAATTAAAACCGCATTCTTTGTGAGTGTGCCTAAGGCCCGGGCTTGTGCCAGTCCCGCGAAGCCCGTTGGCGACCGCTCGAAGAAGCCTGCGGAGGACAAGAAGCCATGGAATTCGGTTCTTGGATGGGAGGTGCTGAAGCGGAAACAAAATTTACTTATGGATGGGGTAAGAAAGCTGAAGGTAACCAGAAGAGTGCTTCGGCCTTCACCGATAGTAGTATGAAGTTCCTTCGCCCACTTTCTTCGCCAGCTTACCTTGCCCTCTCCCCCTTTTCCCACTCCGCCCCTTGCCGTCCCTCTCACCAACTCCCCTCCCCCATTTTCCACTCCTCTCCTCCGCTGTTCCCCTCGCCATGTCCCCTCCCATACTCCCCTCCCCTCCCATACTCCCCTCGCTATGTCCCCTCTCCCTACCCCCCCGCCATGTCCCCCCTATACCCCCTCGCCATGTCCCCCCGATACTCCCTCGCTAGCTCTATCGTTCTTCTTTCCTCTTGCCTCTTCTCTAAACCCTTCGCGTGCTTCACCACCGCCTGACCTCACCCGCTCCATTTCCCCGCCTCGCTCTCTCCTTCAGGCTGAGGAGGGACCACCCGGCAATGCTCAAGCTATGCCTGTGCTGTTAACTGGGCGAGAGGGACTGGACTGGAAGGGTGCACAGAGCGCCGCAACTTCGCACGGGGAGGAGAGCATCAGCGTGAAGAAGTGGCAAGATGGCAAGATGAAGTTGAGTGTTTACTCTCCGTTCAACCCGCCGTCACCGCGAAAACGCCGGCAAAGCAACTTTCGTCAGAGTCTGCGGAGAGCGCTTCCTGAGGACTCCTCCGGGAAGGCCTCTCAGGAGGGCCCTCCACCTCGAGGTGAGCTCCACCCTCCGAGCCCCTCGCGGCCGGCGACCAGGTTAGAGCCAGAGCTCCACGACCCCGTTCCCGAGGACCCAGCTGCGGCGCACCG
The DNA here is from genome assembly GCA_001247695.2 of Cymbomonas tetramitiformis. Taxonomy (NCBI): domain Eukaryota; kingdom Viridiplantae; phylum Chlorophyta; class Pyramimonadophyceae; order Pyramimonadales; family Pyramimonadaceae; genus Cymbomonas; species Cymbomonas tetramitiformis. The sequence goes on along the minus strand of LGRX02013560.1, from coordinate 13,422 downwards.
CCTATCACTCGAGGTGCCAACGCGTACCTAGCGGTCTGCGCGCGAGGCGTTGGGCCGATAGCCTTCTGTCCTTCTCGAGGTTGGCAGGCACGTTCAGGGCAGTGTGTCATGACTGATGTGTGCGTCATATCAGGAAGCTTCCCCTCAAGTTCTCGCGTGCTGTGCAGTGTAATTCTCACCAAACCTCTCGGTGGTGTTTTGTGTGCCAAGCTTGGAAAATTTTCTCGTGCTCACTTGCAAACCCTCCCGCTGCCGCCGCACTGTCCTCTTGCAGCGTAGCTCCGTGGGCTCCGTCGGGTCTGGCCCGGCGCCCAATGAGCACACATCCACGTCTTCCTGACACCGCACCTTCCGACTGTGCTCTAGGTCCCTGCACGTGGCATCTCGTGGTCGTTAGGTTTGCAGTGCAGCGGTGGTGGGCTCTCTGGGATGCGCCGCCATGTTTGCGGGGCCGTGTGGTGCGACCTGCAGTACAGTACCGCTTTTCAGAGCTCTGCCTGCGTGTCCTACTGTGCTTTAAGCCCATATTTAGTGGGGCAGATTTGATATCGAATTCATACAGTCAGAAACCCCCATCGATAGAATAAGCTTGTGGATCCTAGGATCAGTATTCACGGAAAACTGATGAACCACATCTCAGACCGTCATATACCGTAGGATTTGCGGGATTGCAGTTTGCCACGTGTCAACAATGTTTTTGACACCGGGGTCAACGTCCCCTAGTTGGGCCGGTCAATGGCTTAGTGGTTGGAACGAATCAGAAACAGATTTGCGGAAAGCTACTTTTTCCAAGAAAGATTCAATGTACATTGCACCATGTGCAACTACTAGATAGGGTTATATATGTGAGACAGATCCGCCGGTTCGTGTTCAGAGGTTTCAAAGCAAATTTGCCCTGTTTCATTAGATGACTAAAGCGCCTTATGTCGTCACAAGTTAGTTATTCGGCCCCTTCTGTAGCAGGCACGAGGTATAATCTCGTGCAGTGTGCTGAGCGCCAGAAGGGCTTGCAGTGTCAGGCCTAGGGACTGCTGTTCAGGAAGAGGAAGCCAGTTCGCCAACGACCCCTTCGGCGACCTCTTCAGGAAACATGGTCAGCGAGCCTTTGCACCTCCCTCTGCCCGGCCACTGTATTTGCCAGGCCCTAGCAGCCCTAGCAGCCCTAGCGGGTTTTTGAAAGTTTCCCAGACAATGTGTTACTTTGCTAGGGCGGCAGTGATCCTGTGGGGGTCTCCTGGCTTGAAAGAGTTATGGCTAAGATGGCGCATGTGGAATGCTCGTGCCTGTGCCAGTGTGCCAGCCTAGCATGGCTGTATTTGCTGGATGGCATATGGGGCGAGCTCTCGGGTACATCCTTCCACTTGGACGGACGGCGAGCCATTGGGCGGATGTGCTTACCCAGGAATCCCAATCAGGAATATTCGAGGACGTGGCTTTCAACATGGAGGGAGATGGACTTACAATGGCCGTCACCGGTGAGACATGCATACCCTTGCACTGCACCCAACAGCGAATGGTGGATCGCTAAAGTTTGCATCGGATCACACAGAGTCTTTTTATGGTACCACGGGTCACGCTGTTTCTGCCACCCCGTATATGACGCATCAAGCATATGCCGCACCTCATATATGATGCATCGTGTAGATGATGCACCGCGTATATGATGCACCACGCATCTGACGCATCGCGTGCATATGCACCTTGTACATGATGCACCATGATATATGACGCACCATGTATATGACAAACCGTTTTCAGGATCACAAGTGACACGCCTTTACGGGACAGACCATTGACGCACTTTTGGTGATGACACGTGACACTGCCGATGGGCCTTGTATGTATGCAGGCATGCCAAGCCGTTTCAGGATCCGCATCATCAAGGAGGACTCACTGCCTCAGGGTGACATGCTCTGCCTTCAGGACTTCGACATTTATCTCAAGCAGGGTAAGCGCCCTTCCCTGCCCTTCCGTGGAACCTTTCTGCCTGCTTGCTCTTGTAGGGTATGTCAGGCTGGCTGTAAAAGAGGCGCAACCCAAGAGAGCTGTGTCGAGTGCTGTGCCTATCAATTCATGCAGACCGCTCTAACAACACGGGCTCGAGCTCCCTTCAATGTGGAGGGTGACTGTTGGGGGTGCCGCGTCCCTGGGCGAGCTGCCTCAGACCGAGCCGTGCCTCGCGACAGGTTGTTGTGTGATCCTCTTTGACGATTACTGCATGTGTCTGCCAGCATTCCCAACTCTTTGCCTCTCTCAACGTTGTCCTCTACCCTTTTCACTGTTGTCCTCCGCCTCCCCTCCTCTCGCCCTCTGCCTCTCTGGGTGGCTGCACGAGGAGGAGGCATGAGCACGTTGGGGGGGTCGTGGTGGCGCCATGTACAAGGATATGGCTTGAACGCCACAGTCCTCGAGGGCGGCCCCATTGAGCTTTTAGTATGCACGCTGCAACTCTACTTTTTGCATATTTGGTACCGTGGCACTATATTCTGAAGAGTGAGGAAGGGTGCCCGCCTGGAGGCGCGGCCTAGGAGGTATGCGTTTAGATGAGGGCTGTGGAAATGCTCGTGGTCAGCAATGAGCCCCAGCAGGCATGTTCCTTGGACGTGTAGAGGAGCAGTTAACCTATAAGGGTGACCTGATTCTCCCATCTTCAGTGCGGAGAGGCTTATCGTGGCTGCCCTCTTTGTGTTTGGGGAGGGTGAAGCGGGGTTCTTCTGTGCCCTCCGAGTGTCTTACCGTGGTGAAGGTTGGGGCCCTCTTATTGGTGGTTCTGAGGACTTTTCTATCGCCTTTTTTCGCTGCCTTCTGCCTCTTTCACTTTCACCCTCTGCCTCCTGCGCCATCGCCCTCTGCTTCCTGCGCCATCGCCCTCTGCTTCCTGCGCCATCGCCCTGCTTCCTGCGCCATCGTCCTTTTGCGTTTCCACTCCGCCGCCTCTGCCTCCTGCGCCATCGCCCTCTGCCCATCGCTATCGCCTCTGTGCTTCACCGTCGCTCTTCTGCCTCCTGCGCTATCGCTCTGCTCGCGCCATCGCCTCGCTTCCCGCGCCACGCCTCTGCTTCCTGCGCCATCACCCTCTGCCTTCCTGCGCCATCGCCCTCTGCCTCCTGCGCCATCGCCCTTGTGCCACCGCCGCCCTCTGCCTCCTGCGCCATCGCCCTCTGCCTCCTGCGCCATCGCCCTCTGTGCTTCTCACCGCCGCCCTCTGCTTCCTGCGCCATCGCCCTCTGTGTTTCTCACCGCCGCCCTCTGCTTCCTGCGCCATCGCCCTCTGCCTCCTGCGCCATCGCCCTCTATGTTTCTCACCGCCTCCATCTTACACCATTCCCCGTACTGGTGAGTTGGGCAGCCCCGGGCGGCTACACCCCGACGTTTTACATCCGTGAGGTTGAGCCCATGGAGCTGTATGAGGTGGATTACACGTCAAGCAGCCCTGGAAGGCTATGTTTTCACTTGCTGGTGCGTGAAGGACTCTGAGACCCCCACCATGCCGTACCCTACCCCGCTCCTGACGTGCTGCAGGGCGTCACTGCGCGAAGGCCTGCCGCGCAAGGCGCCCCTCTGGCCCCCCCTTTAAAGGTTTCATACAGACCCGAGGCTCTGTGACAAGTTCGGGGTTCTCTGTGCTCCTGACAACCCTAAGTGCCCGCAACACCCTAAATGCCCGCAATACCTGCCGTGGTCCCCGAATGAATAAGTGGCATCGGCCATGAACCAGTCCGCAGGCCGCGCTTAGCCTGCAGGAAGGGGGGACGCCGGGGTGACTCGCGCCCTGTGTAGCACAGATGTGCAGACTTTGTCTCGAAGGTGCTGCGCTGAATATATGTCTGCGAAACTTATGTGAATAATGTGCGCTGCTTGTGAGAATACTATTCAGCTGACAAGTGTGACGCTGCGAGTGCGCAGTTACACCAGGAAAAGATAGGCCTCCAATACGTGGTGCCGATCGAAATCCCCTTCACAACAGCAGCACACTGCACCGTGGCAGGTGCAGGGCTCACCTCGGTATGCCCTTGGCCGCCTGGGGACTGCCTCGCCCCTCATTGGCACACAATCTAGCCCCGGAATGCATCGGACCTCCCTAATTCCTACACCCGAAAACCTCCAACACTATAACCCGACATGCAAGAGCTTCAGACACGACGCATCTCTCTGCATCGCAGTAAGGCCACTTTCACAGATGCAGCAGTCACCAGCATGCTCACCGCTTTTCATGCGCTGCCTTTCCTAATGTAACGGGCCTCCCCAGGTCCATGTAACAAGCTGCCCCGGCTCGGCTCATTTCAATGTGCATGCCCCGCTCTCTGTCCTCATGTCACGTTGGGCATCCGTGTGACTGGCCTATGCATCTTGTCGGCCTGCAACCTTCTTGCAATCAGCCGAGCTCTCCCGGAGCCAAGCTTCGCTGTGTGGGGTTTTAGCTGTAAGGTTCTACTTGAAACCAGCCTTCGTTCTCGGAAGAGTTGGTTGGTGGGGGCCACGTGCCCAGGCCATAGCTGGTTCTGTGTCATCTTTGACGTTGACATCGCGAGATCAGCTGCGCAATGTCCGACCTGTTGGCAGTGACGAGCGCTTCACGCTCTCGTTCAAAGGTGTGGCACCATTCCAAAGCATGACGGCCCCACTACACGGTGGAAAGTACGCCATCCACCGGGTGGGAGAGGAAACTATTCCATCCACCGGGTGGGAGAGGTGCAGGCAGGGATAAGAATGTGAATGAGGTATCTTTGGGTATCTCCTGGATGCCACAGGGCCGGGTCGGATGGGCAAGGCTGGGATCACGGATAAGGGGGACGGTACATACTACGTGTACTACATCCCAACATGCACCGGTCACTACAAGCTGTTCATCATGCTCACCTCCGATGATAACACAGACACCCCTGTCCAGGTTAAAGCATCTCCCTCTGCCGACTCGCCTGACACCCCCCTCTCAAACCTCGCACAGCTCGCATCCCTCCTCGATCTGATTCGCCCAACACCTGCCAATCTGCCCTTGCCAGGGGTCATTGCTCGACTTCCATTGTGCCGCCAGCTGCTGCCAGGCACGGCTCCCAGTGATTGCCTGGCACGTGTCCTTCGGTGCAATTCACAAGGGCCTTTTATGGATTCTTGCCGCTTGGTAAAATTGGCTGTGGGTGCGTGTGATTCCTCGAGAGGCAGCCGCAGCGGAAGATCAGCGACACATCCAGACTGAGGGTAGCATGGCGACGGGGCTGGAGGCACAGGGGAGCCCATTCTGCTTCGAGGTGACGCCTGGTCCTGTGATGCCGCTGAAGACCAGCATGGATGGCCCCACACAAGTCATGTGCGGCGCAGAGGCGTGGTTTCAGCTCAAGGTAGGCACCTCTTGCTTGAGGCTGGGGTGACCCGCCGCGCACACCGTGGCATGCCGCCGTCATGCATCGTGTGTGGCGCGTCCCTAATTGACGATGCACGAGGCCACAGATGCGAGGTGGGCTCGGGGGGACTTTGTGGTGGATGGGCAGCCGCGTGACCGGTACGGAAATGACATCAAGAAGACACCGGAGGGTTGTTTTTTCTACGCACAACTCATGGATAAGTATCTGAACACAGTTCAGGTCCCAATCATCCGATCAGCCACTGACGAGCTTTGGGGACACTACTCGGTAACCTTCCTCCAGCCTGTCCCTACCAGAGCCTTGTCACAAACCCTACCCCCCTGGGACCCGTCCCGCTTCCCAGTCACCCTGCAGCTATTGAATGCCTATAGCGTGCCCATTGGCGTATGCCCCTCCTTTTTCGCACCTGCCTCCTGGCTCGGTCAGCTCATCTGAAGGAGACTTGGAACGCCCATCTCCGACTGCTCGCATTTCAAGGCCCACCTCTGCCAATCTCAGTCCAAGCAGTGCCTGTGCCGGTCATAGCGCAAGCAGCCTCAACAAGATCACAGCTCTCTGGCCAATCACGTCCAAGATCACAGCTCTCTGGCCAATCACGTCCAACTCACGCCTTCACATGGCGCAGCACAAGATCACAGCTATCTGGCCAATCACGTTTCAAAATCATTGGCACTATGATTTCGGTTATCCGCTGGCAATTGATTCACAGCACCCCCCGTCGGCACGGTCCATTAGGGGGGGGGCGATGGCCTTGCCATCTGACAGCGTTAGCTGTCTCAGGCGTAAATCCGGGCTCCCCGATTTACGCCTCTAGCAGATTGTTAGATCTGCCGGTCCCAGATCAGTAGCAGTGTTTCCTGATTGTTAGATCTAGGGCTACTGTTCGGGACGCGATCGGGCTGTGCAGCCGAACCAGCACAGTCAGCCGAGCTATCGGCTGCGAGAGTGCTAAACCTGACCGGCCATCTTGGCAGTTCAGTTTTCTCACTTCCAAGCCCTCAGGTGCCTAGCACCGTTCAGCTTTTTCTTTACGGGCTTTCAGTTACTGAAGCAAGAAACTTTCTACGTTCTTTTCGGAATAATGGCAGCCCTTCTTCCGGACCTTGCTATGGCGGCAGCATCTGCCGCGTACGCGGCGCCCCATGTGTTGGCTGCGGTTAACGCAGCCGCTGCTTATTTTGACACGATCCCGGCTGCTCGGATGGGCCGTGCGATGACGTTGGACGGACGTCGGCCAATCACGTCCAACTCGCGCCTTCACATGGCGCAGCACAAGATCAAAGCTCTCTGGCCAATCACGTCCAACTCGCGCCTTCACATGGCACAGCAAAAGCTGCCATACAGCATGCCACAAATATGCAGCCGTGCTGCGCTTCGCCCGTCCACGAGACCTTTGCGTGTATGCTGCGCATGCTTGGTGCAGGCTCGCTCGCCAGCCAAAGACTCATGGAACTCCCTAGATGCCTCGAGGGGCCTCGGTGTGATTGTCCCACAGATTCATCTGCATGTGTACCGTGACGACGGGTTGGGCGCTGCTGCCCACACAGTAGAATGTGCAAATTCTGATTAAATTGGAGCCTGCGGAATTTTAGAGGTTTCTGTGCCGGTAGATCGATCAGGGTTTCCTGAGCCGTTAGAGCAAATCAGCAGCTGAGTTAGATCTGAAGGCTTTACACACAACAGTATTTAGGAGTTCCGACAACGGGAATCCGCAGCTCTGTTCTTTTGCCTTCGCAAAAGAACTTCACAAGAAATTTTCCTCGCGGAAAAATTCTTAGTGCGGCACACTGCAACAATTTTACCCCACATTTTAACGTTACTGTGGAAGTCTTGACCCTTGACGACTTACGACAATGAGTCAAGACGGTGAGCAAAGCGCGTCGGAGAACAATTCTGGCGCGGCTGAACAACCGGCAGCAAAGACCGGAATGGAAGCTCTGTTGGAGCAACAGAGCGCAATGATGCAGCTCATGATGAAGCAGATGGAGACTCTCGCAGCGAGGGTTGAAGTCGCGGAGGCGACGGCAGCAAAACCCGTTTCGCAGGCTGGTGGTTCCGCTCAGAGCGGAGGCGCGGAGTTGGAGGCATTGAAAAAACTCCTGTATGTCCCACACGTTGAAGGGAATCCGTTCCCTGCGAGACCTGCGACACTGGAGACCAATATGCCGCAGATGTACGACCTGTACAACGACAAAACCTACGACGCCCTCTCCAAACGCACCAACTCGTCCATGCGTTACGAGCAGTTGGTGCTTGCCCCTGCGCTTTCGTACTTGCACGATGCGATCGCGTTTTCCGAGGTGACCTTGGACTGGTGTCAAGATGAAAAAGATCCCCCAACGGTGGAGGAATTGAGTGAGCGTGTTTTCGCAGCTCACAACACGTTTAAGGGCGTTTTTTCGCTCCTGAACAACAGATACACCATGTTGCAGCTCAGAGCGAGCATGGAGTCTGACGCAACATCGCACGGCAGAGCTGAGGCGTTGCGGGCGAAGTTGGCCTTCATCGAGGAGAAGGTGTACGCAGGCAGCGACGGGCTGGTGAGCGACCCAGTGCTCATGAAGTGGTTAAAGGAGTTCGACACCACGAAGGCGAAGCACACCATGAACACGCACGCCAAGGCCAGCGCCAAAGTTTCGACTTTTCATGACCGTCAAGGAGGCAAAGGCAAAGGCGCAGCGGGCGGTGGCGCTGGAAAAGGTGAAGGTGGCCGCGGCAGCGGCAAGGGAGGTAAAGGGTCAGGGCTTGGGCGAGGCGCCCAAGCCCAGACCTAACTTTCCGATCACGGAAATGTTGGACGCCTTCCGCCCCTCGGGGCGTCCAACGGAAAGAGCCCACCCTGCAGGAAAGGGTGCGGAGCAGAAGGGGGGCATGGCGCGCAGCTGACGCGAACTCAGAGGTGATGCAGTGGATCAGCAAAGGGGCAAAGATGCGCTGGGTCGACAAGGCGCCTCTGCCTTTCGATCACGGAGTGTCGTTGGGCGACGCCACCCCTCCGCAGCTGGAGTGGATGGCCGCAGAGACCGAGCGGTGTCTCAAAACGGGCGCATGGGTACGAGCGAGGAGGCGACGACACGTATCCCGAGTGTTCCTGGTGCCGAAGCCGGGGACGAACAAGTGGCGTCTAGTGATGGACTTCCGCTGGTTGAACGCACATTGCGTCAAGTCCCGCTGCAAGATGGAGACGCTGAAGAAGCTGCGACGGCTCGCCAAGCCGAACGACTGGTGCATCAGCTTCGACCTCCAGGACGGTTACCACGTCGTGGGGATCGACCCCGCCTTCCAGGAGTACATGCAGTTCGACGTGCGGGGGGAGTTATTCCAGTGCGGCGCCCTTCCCTTCGGCTGGAACGACTCGCCTCGAATCTTCGTCAAGGTCATGAAGGTGCTCGTGGAGTGCCTGCGTTCTCCGAGATCCGCGGAGGATCGGCGGGAAGTGCGGAAGCTGCAAAGCGGAAGCAAGGTGCGACGACGTTGGGCAGTTCGCAGACGAGCTGGAGGATGCGGCCGCGAGGAGCATCAGCAGGGGGCGCGGGTGCTCCCTTACATGGACGACTTCCTGCTGCTGCTAAGCAGCAGGATCGAGGCGCTCAGGGCGCGCGAGTTGACATCTCGGGTCTTGGTGAGACTCGGATTGTCGCGCAACGAGAAGAAGGGGCAATGGGAGCCGACGCAGCTGGTGGAGCACCTCGGGCTCGAGGTGGACCTCAAGGCGGGACAGTTCTGCGTGACACCGGCGAGGCTGCAGAAGATTCACCTGCAGTCCAAGGCGCTTCTCAGCGAGGCGTCGCGACAGCGGAGGTGGCTCCCAGCTCGGAAGCTGGCAGCGTTCACGGGGCTCTGCCAGTCTGTGTATCTGGCAGTCCCTCCGGCGAGATTGTATCTCAGGGAGCTCCACTTCGTGCTCTCCACGAGGCGGGGATGGGGCGCGAAGGTGAAGCTCACACGGCAGGCGTGGAGCGACATCGAGTGGTGGCTCAGGCTGCCGGCTCAGAGCCGGTGGAACGGTCGCAAGATCTGGCGCAGCCCCACGAGAGCGAAGGTGCACACCGACACGTCTCTGTTCGCATGGGGCGGGGTGCTGAACCTCAAGCACGCGGCAAAAGGATTCTGGTCCGACGAGCTGCGGCATCTACACATCACGCACCTGGAGTTGGAGGCCGTGTACAAAACGGTGCAATCCTTCCTGAGAGAGCTCACCGGCAAGGTGGTGCGCCTCTCCTGCGACAACCAGGCAGTGGTGGCCATGCTCTCGCACTTCACGTCGCGCAACCCGGAGCTGATGCGGCGGATGCGGCGCCTGTGGATCCTGCTGGACTTAAACGACATCGAGCTCCAGGCGAGGTACATCAGAAGCGAGGCAAACGAGTGGGCCGACCGCTTGTCTCGGGACCGGGACCTGGACGACTGGCGGCTGAACCGCAGGTGGTTTCAGTGGGCGGAGCGGGAATGGCACCAGCACACCGTGGACCGCTTCGCCTCGGAGCTCTCCGCCCAGCTGCCGCGCTACTACGCACAGTGGCACGACCCGGGGTGCGAGGGCGTGGACTCTTTGGCCTTTTCCTGGCTAGGAGAGGTCAATTGGGTCAACCCCCCGTGGTCCCTCCTCGACGAGGTGGCGCACAAGCTGCGGGAGGAGAAGTGCGCCGCTACGGTGGTGGCGCCCTACTGGCCGGGGCAGATGTGGTTCCAGCAGCTGGAGGCCATGGCCGACGAGGTGGTGATCTTGCCCCGGGGCAGGGACCTCTTTACTCCCAGCCGGCTGGGAGGGTCCGAGCTGCTCGGGGCCTCAAGCTGGGACGGCATCATGTTCCGCATCTCCGCCTCCCGGTGAGCCATTACCTGCAGGATGGGAGGCGGGCGGCCGGGCGGGCTCCGCAGGCGGGGCTGGCAAGTGGCTTCAAGGTGAAGGTGTACTGGCCCCAGGATGATGCCTGGTACACCGGCACCGTGGGTGACACGGGGTCGGACGGCCTAACCCACATTGCCTACGAGGATGGTGACAAGGAGGACCTGGACATGAGCAAGGAGAGGTATGAGGTGCTCCTGGCAGCGGTGCAGGAGGTGGCTGGCTGGGATGCGGCGCTTCAGGAGCGCTGGAGAGGGGAGCTGGGGGACAGCTCCCTCACTGAGCTGGCAGTGCAGATGCAGGGGGCAGCATTGGGCGACAAGACGGTGGGCAACTACCGGCCGAAGGCTCGGGCCTTCATGGCGTTCTGTGAGGCGGAGGGCAGGCAGTGGCTTCCGGCAACGGGGGCCACGGTGAGGCTGTACATTGCTCACATGCTGGACAAGGGCACGGTGCAGGCGTCCAACATGCAGCCCTACCTGTCCGCCATCAACAACTACCACGAGGACATGGGGTTCCCCGGGCCTGCCAAGGGCCGGGCGGTCTCCAGAGCAGTGAAGGGCATGTCCCGCCTCCAGGTGCAGGCGGCTGAAGCCGCGGGTGAGGAGCAGACGGTGCGGACCTGGCTGCCTGCCAGGCATGTCTCGGCGGTGCATGAGCACGGGCTGGGGCTGGAGCCGGTGGGCCGGGCAGCTACGGAGCTGCTCAGGGCGTGCACCTACGTGGTGTTTGCCTTTGTCACCTTCGGCCGGCCAGAGACGGGCGTCTCCATGCGCAGGGAGCACATCAGCATCACAGGTGATGACATCTCCGTGGTTCTCCACAAGGAGAAGGGCAGGGGGCACGTGCGCCTCAGGAGGAGGCTCACCATCCCCGCAGCAGGGGTGGCGGGGCTTGTGCAGCTCCTGCAGCACTGGCAGCAGGTGCGGGATGCCTGTTGGGGGCAGCGCCCGGTGACGGGCTCGGAGGTGCAGGGCAGCTACTGGAGGCTGCCGTGGGAGCAGGGAAAGCTCCAGTCGGCGCAAGCTAATGGCTGGGTGCAGTTGGCATTGGGGAAGCTTGGGTGTGTCCCTCCGGAAGGGGGACACTTCTCTGGCCACAGCACCCGCAAGGGGGCTTGTACCTGTGCCAGGGCTGTGGGCGCGGCGCTTGAGAAGTGCTGCTTCCTGGGCGGCTGGTCTCAGCTGTCCTCTGCCATCCACTCCTACATTGACCCGGCAGCTGTTCCCGACGAGCACATGGAGAGGTACTTTGGGTGGACCACTCCGAGATGGCGACGGCAGCAGCAGCGGCAGCCTGGCACAGAGCAGTGTGCCTAATGATCTCTGTTACATGGCAATGAGATGTGAAGAGCAAAATAAATGGTTAAATTGGAGCCTGCGGAATTTTAGAGGTTTTTGTGCCGGTAGATCGATCAGGATTTCCTGAGCCGTTAGATCAAATAAGCATCTGAGTTAGATCTGAAGGCTTTACACACGACAGTATTTAGGAGTTCCGACAACGGGAATCCGCAGCTCTGTTCTTTTGCCTTCCCTACCCACCCAACCCAGAAGACTCTAAACATTTTGCCTTAGAAGCTGTGCATCAGCCTAAAAAGCATGTGAAGCTGTGAATCAGCCTAGAGAAGACATTCCAAAAGAGATTTTCTCTTACACACTTAAAAGCATGTAAGAAGAAAGCTATTTTTAATGAAATGCTATGCAGTGTGCCTGTTGGCAATGAGATGTGAAGAGCAAAAGAAATTGAGTGCTTCCTGAATTCGAGCATGATGGCATGCTGCCAACGCCCGGGACCAGCATGCCAAGCCCTCCTTTGGGGTTTTCGTCGGGCTAGCTTTGGTTGGCGAGCCGCTTTGCCGCTCAGTGTGCGCGTGGGCTGAACAGTGTGTAGACACTCTCTCCTCTTGGAGCACCCACGTAGCCCTGATTAATGATTGGCTGCACTGGGACAGGCTACAGTGGCCGGGAAGTATAAAATGCAGATTTTTCATCATGTGAGCGGCGCTTTTCCCTCCTCCACGCCCCCTCCCACCCCTTCGCTGCCTGGCTCTTCCTCCCCCTTCGCCACCATTGCCTTCTTAGAAGAGCTTGTTAGACGCTGCACCCCTGAGCATCCCCCCTGTTGGGATACGCCCTCCACTGAGGTGTGGATTCTTGCTTAGCATCAACGGCCGTGGCGCACCGTTAGTGCAATTGCACGGCAGAAAGGAACATTCCGTGATCGCAGCAGGAGGCGCATGTCAATGGCGCACTTGTGGAGGTGGAGGAGGATCTTTTATGTGGAGAGGCTGGTGGCCTGCATGGAATGTGCAGAATGCTGATGACAATGAGAGCCAGCCCGTGGCGTGCATGGATGCGCCCTGCGTGATGCACATCTTCCCTAGCACGTCACACGCGGAGGAGTCCTTCCTGATCAACAGCAAGCTCATGACGGAGCGCATGCAGGTGGCTGCCCGCTCCATACGAGGCATGATGCCAGGCGCCGGGCTGGGCAGTGGGGGGGCAGCGGGGACTATGCTGCATTCACCATTTACATGTGTGAGCCGCGCCAGTGTCGGTGGGGTCACGGGGGGCATCCCTGCGAGGGAGGCTTCGCTTGCTCTTCTGAGGAGGAGCTGGCTGAGGCTTGAGGGAGCGAGGGCGGCAGGCTGGGGAGACGAGACTGATTTTCGTTCAGGCGTGTGACCAATATGGGAACAAGGTGAGTGTAACCGCCACCTGGCTTGCGCTTCCAGGCCGTCCTCGTCATTAGCTGGTTTATTGCCGGGTCTTGATCAGCATGCATTGGTAGCATACAGCTCCGCATCTCGTTGGTAGCAGGCTCACATACACGCTCCGATCGTGTAAGATAAGGCCACACGTGGCCGCATATGCGGACCAGGAAGATGCTGGGAGGGGCGGAGGACCGAAGCCATGGGCACTGAGGTGCGCCGGATCATTGGAGCGCACTCCAAGCAGTGCTCCAACCCAAAGATGAGCCTGAACCAGTCCCTAGGGCAAAACCTACCGAATGTGTTGACCCGTGTAGGCACACCACGCGCACCTTGCTGAAAAACTCCGCCATCCTTGAGACGGTGGTGCCTAATCAAATCATTCAGAAACACCGTCCTTGCCCACGGTGACCCCAATCTGACCTAGCGCGTGCCTGCAGGAACGGAAGGGGACACCTGGAAGCCGGAAGGGGCGGGGCACACCTGGAAGCAGGAAGGGG
>LGRX02013557.1:0-10702 GCA_001247695.2 Cymbomonas tetramitiformis | reverse complement strand
AATTTCACGCTCAGATACCACAATTTATACCAGCCACACCACCGCCCCAACTTCACGCTCAGATACCACCAGCATTTATAACCAGCCACACCACCGCCCCAATTTCACGCTCAGATACCACCAGCAATCCACGTCAGCCCAATGTAAATCTTGCTTCAGCAAACCACCAGGAAAGCAGATGCCAGCACCTACGTCCAAGGGCGAGCCTTCCTGACTGCCACCTTTACAGGAGTAAACCTCACAGTCACATCCCCTTTCGCGAGTCGAAACTCCGTGAAACCCGCGATCAGTACGGCGCCCCCCAGACTACCCCTTCCTCATAATCAGTTATTTGCATGATGACGCTTGTCACGCATCTCAGGTATACCCAAAACACGCCAACGCGGTACAGCACGACGCGTCACGACAACAGCACCATCGCACAGCAGCCACGGGCGCCACCCATGGCGTATCAGCCGTTACATCTACCCAAAACACCCCAGTCAGTTATTCAGCAGCACGACAGCCACGTCACCACGTACGACACCAACGCCAGCAAACTCGAACTACGTTCTCCCCGACCCATTTCCTGTTCTACAAAATGCTTTCTCTCTGAACTGCTCCTGCTCGCACGACCGGGGCAACAGTTCGCCGGGCGTGGCGCGACATCCGCCGGGCCAGGCTGAGCCCATCTACGGCCTCGTGAAGATCAAGGAACATCACAGGCACCACAGCGCCTCATCCGCGCCACGTGGACGAAGCCTCCGGCTCGCCGCACCGGATCACCGCTGGCACCTGCAACACCGACGGGTACAAACGCGTAGCACTGCGCCGCGCCTCAAGCGCGGATGTTCACGGCAACTCGACATGGACGCACCACATGTGACACCACGTCACAACAGCAGCCATCGTCAGAATGTAGTATCTCAAGAGTCACCAACGGAATGTAGCATTTGGCGACAGTTCAAATGAAGAAGCAGATCGCTGATTGGAGAAGGCGAAACATCGCGAACCGAGAAGACACAAAACGCCCAGCTGCAGCTGTAGGAAAAGAGCTTTTAAAGAGAATAGAGACGATTTCAAAACATTCTGCAGATAACACTGAACCTTTCAAAATCATCTTGGCCTTGCGTAAATTTGTATCGAATATATATATTTCCTCGCTGAATTTACAGCGACTCTGCAAATTCCCACGCACTAAGCGCCTGTTTGAATCAGTCAGGGACAGTTCGTCTGACACGCGCTCCTCACGTAGCGCATAGCCTGAATTCAGTGCCCCGAACCCGCAACCCCGCTCGCGCGACCACACCGGTTAGGCGTAGATCCACACTCGCATAACGGAAAGCGAATCCGCAGCGCTAAAGGCCACAGCTCCGCGCAGTTGAGGTAAGCCCGAGACGCCGTGTGCTAAGTGAACGCTTTTCGTGTTTTCTTGCAAGGAACGGACAGTCGTGCAGGGACCCGATATGCACCTAAGGAGTCTGGAGCACCTCTGAATTCACCGCACGACAATAAACAGGCGCGCGAAAAGTGTACCCTGAATTCATGCTTGTGTGCGTGCGTTTGCGGTATGTGTGCGTGCCGCAGCCCAGCTTTAGCTTCACTCACTAACGCCGCTGCTGCTGCCTTCTACGTGTTCGTACGAAGACGTCGTCTTCGTCGTTTACAACTACTTTTCTTTACCAAGTTCCTTAGGGAATTCTCAGGTGAGGCGCGATAGTTCGCACTCCCGTGAATTCCCGCCCTAGGAGTGTTGAGAAGGTGCACGGCGACGCCGAGACGGCCAGCGGCTTTCCGTTTCAAAAACTCGAATTCAGCACAAACTTGGAAATTCAGCACGCTCGGCTAAGCTCGGCCGCTTCAGACGACGTCACCGCTCAACACTCCGGACGACTTTTCAAACTCCCGAGAGCCAACGGCTCCTCTGCTCGGACCCCGCTGCGACCGTTTTCAAGTGTGCATTCACGCGCGCTCCGGCTGTATGAACGCAGAGTGGATTCACCACACTCCTTCGCTGCTTGGACACCATGAATTCCGAAACTTTACCTGACTGTGTTCTTTCGATGTTGTGGCCTGAGCCGACCCCGTGAATTCAGCGCCGACTGCCGCCGCCTTCTTTGGGCATCCCCACTCGGGCTGGCTGGCCCAACGCGTGGGCTCAATTCAACCTTTTCAGCCAGCCCGAGCGAGTTGTGAATTTGGTACCTGCTGACTGCTGGACCTTGGTATCCCTGTTGGAGTCGGGCCCAGCAGCCCGTTTGGCCGTCGTTGCGTGGTTCTCGAACTGGACCTGCCCCTTTTCGCCTCCCTCTTCAGGACTCTGCTCTGACCCGGCACCTTCTCGTCAGGTTGCCTGTCTTGACCTTTGGGGACGCCCACCAGTCCCGTGCACTTTTGACACTCCCAGAAGGGGGCCTTTTTCACAGTTTTGCCCTGTTTCCTGAACCTTTCACATTCCATATATACAAAAATTTTCCCCCGTAACAGCCCGCGCGCCCTAACTCCACCAACCCTCACACCTAAAACCTCAGCAGCCTGGCCACCCTGACGCCCGCCGCGCGCCCTTACTCCACCAACCCTCACACCTGGAACCTCAACAGCCTGGCCACCCTGACACCCGCCACGACACGGCGCTGTTCATAATCGCGACAATCCCACATGGCTATCGGACGGGTGATGACCCCTACGTTCTCCCAGGTGGTGGATGCTATAAGGATGACTTTTCGGATGTTGTTATCATAGCTATAGACAGTGCACCCAGTGATACTCAACCAGTCTTTGACTGGAGGCCTACACAGAAAAAGATTGCCAGATGGTTCCTCAACGTCCTTCCTAAGTCCAGAGTCACGAAGAAGAGGCTAGAATACACAGGAGTCAGCTCCGATATTTGGGATGAAGTTCTGAACGAAAGCGTCAAAGTACTTCCTTCTTCGCTTTGCCCATGGCCCACCCAAGACCCTCCTTATCATCAGAGTGATATTGAGCCTTATTATGGTGGTCACCACGACACGACAATCACCAACGCAAATTCCAAGCCCTTCATAAACACCGTTAAATGGCCCAAAGTTCTCACACTCATGGGATACCTCCCTCCTCTTTTTGGTACTGTCCTCAACACGATAGGTGTTCCCCGTGGCAAGATTAAACCTCTTCTTAAAAAACTATCAAGAATTTGTAGACAACGCACCAAAAATAGGCGAGACGTGTTTCTGTTAAACACCACCACCACCTCAAACACTGACCCGCATACAGTTGACATCTCGAGCAGTGAAGCCATGACAGAAAAAGAAGTTGTGCAACAATCAAACGACTTTCTTCAAACCCTCCTGCAATAATTCTCAAAAATTTGCAATATAAGATGGTCCCGTGTCCCCAAGGGGAGGGGCCGTCCCCCCTTCCCCTCCCCCGCCACCCCTCCCACCTCCCACCACGACCCCCTTCCTCAACGTCTCCAAAAACCCCCTTAATTCTCCGACTTCTCTCCCCACCGCCCAGATTCAGCCACCCCTCCACTCACCCGGCCATGGCTGCTTCTCCATCTTCTAGAGTTTTTTGCCTAGCACTTGGCTTTTTCTCTAGATGTCACCCTGCTGAAAAGTGGGTTGAGCCCCTTTGTGGGCGCGCTATAGCAGAGGGAGTAGCCCCTGGTGTTTTCACTAGCCTGCTTTGCAGGGATACCGCACTCTCAGGACTTTGTCCCCTTTGCTAGCGTAAATGTTTTATTATTATTATTATTATTATTACGAAGAAGAAAGACGCAGCAATCGTCAGCAGGTAGGAAAAGTGAAGTATTTTCACCACGAATTTGAGCGGTCGCACGAGTGAGATGGCCGAAATGCATAATCGATGATATCCATGGAATCGCTATATCGGACTTCGGTCGCAGTGGAATCGCATGAATTCTTAGGACTTTGCGAAAAATATTTTTCAAAAAAAATATTTTTTCAGGGTGAAATCGCGAAAAAACCGTTGTTTTTAGCTTGTTTTGGCGTTCTACACCATTACGCGGGTGAGGAGTGCAGCGATTCGTGGAATTGAGGGGTTTCACATATCACGTAATTAATCCTGATGGTCACCGCAATTTGAAATTTGGAAAAAAAATATTTTCTTGGCCCAAATCGGCCGAAAATCGCGTTTTTTTGCCTGTTTTGGCCTGTCGCGGGCCTGTTTTGGCGTTCTACGCCACTCCGCGCGTGTGGAGTGCTCATATTCGTGGGAATGAGGGTTTTCACATATCACCTAAGCACTCCTGATGGGAATCGCAATTTGAAATTTTGGAAAAAAATATTTTTTGGGCCCAAATTTCAACAGAAATAGATTTTTTTTGCCTGTTTCGGCCTGTCGCGGGCCTGTTGTGGCGTTCTACGCCACTCCGCGCGTGTGGAGTGCACATATTCGTGGAAATGAGGGTTTTCACATATCACCTAAGCACTCCTGATGGGAATCGCAATTTGAAATTTTGAAAAAAAAAAAATTTTTGGGCCCAAATTTCAACAGAAATCGATTTTTTTGCCCGTTTCGGCCTGTCGCGGGCCTATTTTGGCGTTCTACGCCACTCCGCGCGTGTGGAGTGCACATATTCGTGGAAATGAGGGTTTTCACATATCACCTAAGCACTCCTGATGGGAATTTGAAATTTTGGAAAAAAATATTTTTTGGGCCCAAATTTCAACAGAAATTGCTGGACTTTAGGTTCAGGGTTATTATTATGGGCTCTGATAGCCCCTAGCCTGACCCGTCTCTGATCGGAATCGTGACTTCGCTAGTAGCTAGGATGACAGTGCAGTAGTATTGTACTGTCAGTCATCACTTCGTATTATCCGGGTTTCCGAGATGCATGATAAAAGCACTCGGCCGGACTGATTAGGGAGCTTAGCCAGTTTGTTTTACCCGAGCGGAACACCTGTTCTCGCAGGTTATGCGCGTCACCACTTCCCTAGTAATTCTGATGGCACAGCGCCAAGCTGTTGCCATGATTGGCTAAGTTTTGACACAGAGATGGGGTGGGCGCCCCCTTAGACAGTAGCTTTCTCTCCGCAGTATGGCCTCTTTTTGAAGTGGAGATCAGTTTTTTCGGCATTTGTTCGGCAGAGTATCGTCGCTGAGTATGGTTATATTTTACGTTCCGTTTGATCAGCGGGCAGGACACTCCGCGTTTCGTGGGTCGCTCCCACGGTTAGCCACTTGGCTCATGACCTGCTTGATTGTGCTATTGCTTGCTGAGGCTCCTGCAGGAGATGGCCGCTGCGAGATTGCCCATTACTGTCGCACCGCTAGCCCGCAATCCCATCTCACCGTCATTTTAAAAATGGACACAACGCCTAGACCACGTACACGCGCTAGAGCGCGTAAATTAGCGACTATTTTCGATGATGTTGGGGCATTGAATTCGGCTACCCCCACGACGCCGCATTTGGCTTCGGCTGACGAATCGGCTGCGGCTGCAACGCTCGTTCAGCGATTACGAAAGGATTCTTTCGATGTTCAATGTGCGAAGACAGCAGCCACTAAAGTTCTGGGAGACAAAACAGCAAAATTTCATGGCAATGAATCGTCGGCTTCGGACATTTTTTCGCAGCTGGTTTCCGAGATTCAGCAGCTTTTCACGCTGCAGTCGCAGGCACTTGCACCCCTGTTTGAGCTGTCTGCTGCCAATGTCCCTGTCATGACTGCTGCAAATGAGCTGTTGTATTCTGTGCTGTTGCTGCTGACTGCGCCAGGGTCTCCTGCCCGTAATTGGGTGGAGGCTTCTGGGGCCGATGTTCCTGCTGACGGCAAACGTGCCACCCTCGAGGTGGTGCGTATGCTCGCTGATGATTCGACTCCGTTCGAGTCTCTGACTGAGCTGCTTGACGTGGGAATTTCAGATGAAAGTGACCCTGACTCTGGCATTCGTCTTTTTAACAGTTGTCTTCGGGATGCGCAGCGTCTGCAGACGCTGCCCGAAGACGCTGTTAAAAGGCAATTCCTCTCTGCCCTGTCTGGACCGGCTTACGCCACGCTGGTTGACTCGTTTGCTCGAGCTGACCA
Organism: Cymbomonas tetramitiformis; assembly: GCA_001247695.2. Lineage (NCBI taxonomy): Eukaryota > Viridiplantae > Chlorophyta > Pyramimonadophyceae > Pyramimonadales > Pyramimonadaceae > Cymbomonas > Cymbomonas tetramitiformis. Next base: position 4,693 of record LGRX02013557.1, on the reverse strand, counting down.
GCGTGCGGCTGTAAGTCTGCTCACCCTGCAGGCGCGCGTGCGCGAGCAGTACCGCTGCGGGCGGCTCTCGGGCAAGCGCACTGCGGGGCGCCCCATGTCCGTAGCATCTTGCACCACTGACACTGGCCTGGCTTCGGCCATCGAGCGGCTCAGTTCTCAGTTGGTCAAGTTGCAGCGGGATGTGGATTCCCTTAAGAAGGGTGGCTCCAAGCCACCTCATGGGAAACACACTCCGCGCGGCTTCCACCGACCTGGAGTGCAACCGCTTGCTCATTCCGCCTCTTCGGAGGTGGCTTTTGACAAGCGGTCTGGCACCTTTGTCCCAACGTGCAGGCACGAGAAGTGCCGTGCCGTTGGGTCGAAGCATTGGCTGAGTGAGTGTCCTCACAAGGACACTCACCCGATGTCCATTTCGGCGTCCTACTGCCAAGCCGTCGAGTCTTATGACTCCGACGTGCTTGCCCTTCGTTTTCAGCGGTACTATGACGCTGGGGATGAGGGGTCCATGGAGCACTTGTGTGCTCTCGTGGGGCAACCTGAAATCTGTGAGCTGTCTGCGCATTCCTTTGCTCCAGAGCCTACGGCTCTGCAGCAGTTCAAGGATGCTGCTGCCTCTGCTGAGACTGCACCTGCTGAGCATCTTTCCATTGGCCGTATTGCATTTGCTGAGGTCAGCGGTCCGCTTGCTGGTGGTGTCGCTGAGCCGACTGCCAGCAAGCAGCTGCTGCCGAAGGCCTCTGCACCCGTGCATGGTAGGGCGATTGGCTTGCATGAGGTCAGCAGTGCCGCCTTCGTGCCGCCGTCTGCCTCTCTGGCTCTCGGCCCGATGGCTTCTGCTGACAGTTCATTCAAGACATTCAACACTGTCCACCCTGACTGGCTTGACATTGACCCTGAGCCTGTTGAAGTGTGTGGCTCCGATGACGATGGAGAGGGCTCTGACTACCCTCCTGATGTCTGCCTGACTGAAGTTGAGAAGGGTGCACCGCCGGCGGCTGCGGCATTTCGGCGGTTCAAAGGTCCCAGGGGCTCCAGGCCATTTGGCATCGGAGAATTTACGCTCACTCTTTTCATGGTGGCTACATTTCTGTTCAGTGCTACGGCGATGCCGACACTCGTGGTCGGCGGTGGTGTCAGGGGCCTGGTTGAGCCCGGAGCCACCCACGGCTACGGTGCGGTTCATCCTGGTGGTGCATTACTGGATTCCTTTTGCCCGTCCGTGATTACTACTGGTTCGTCAATGCCGCCGCGGGATGTGGGGCCGTTCCTTTCTCGATCGACCTCAGCGGCTCTGCAATTTGAGAGTCTTGCCACTCCACTTTGGGATCCGCCTGACCCACTTGGGTCTGGTGGTGTCAATGCTTATAAGTTCTCTTCTCAATTGACTTCGGATGCTTTTCTTGAATGGGATCCGTATGCTGAACTCGGCTCTGCCGACCAGCTTTACAGTGGCTAGAGTCTGCTTGTTTCAATCCCTGGAGGTGTGATTAGCCTTAGCCGCAGTGGTGGGTTGTGCCGGGACAAGTCCCCGGGCACCCAGCTAAAAGTATATCTGTTTCCAGTGAATGCTGTTTGTTATCTGTTTACTTAGCTCCGCTTGCCTAGCCCTATTAGCTACGGTCACAGCTCCGGGTGGTGTGCTGGACTTTAGGTTCAGGGTTATTATTATGGGCTCTGATAGCCCCTAGCCTGACCCGTCTCTGATCGGAACCGTGACTTCGCTAGTAGCTAGGATGACAGTGCAGTAGTACTGTACTGTCAGTCATCACTTCGTATTATCCGGGTTTCCGAGATGCATGATAAAAGCACTCGGCCGGACTGATTAGGGAGCTTAGCCAGTTTGTTTTACCCGAGCGGAACACCTGTTCTCGCAGAAATCGATTTTTTTGCCTGTTTCGGCCTGTCGCGGGCCTGTTTTGGCGTTCCACGCCACTCGGCGCGTGCGGCGTGCACACAATCGTGGAAATGAGGGTTTTCACATATCACTTAAACACTCCTGATGGGACTCACAATTTGAAATTTACCCAAATCGATTACAGAATCCTTGTTATGTTGGCATATTTTGCGTGGGCCCTGTTGGGCGTTATGCACAACACGCCGAGAGTAGATGCTATTCAGCATAGTGTTGTTTGGGTTCTAAGATTCTAGTGATCTATCCTGCTGTGATAGTTATACTTCTTCACAACAACCCTAGAATGCGCTGGTGCTCAGCATCGGTCAACCTATAAAACTCTTTACCGCGGTATTTGCGTCTGGTCATTGTCACTTCCACACACACGACATGATGCGAATATGTCAGACATTTCTTGGATGTGTCTATGTAGTACTCCTCGCAGCTTTCCTCATCCGCCCACTCATAGAATCGGCCTTCAACGACAAATTCCCCCGGTGTAGCATTTACGCCCTCCCCACCAGGCGAGTAGTAGTCGTCTCGCATCCCATCCGCGTTGATCACCTGCTTCACCTCGCTCAACGCCTTCACCAAATAGTAGGGGTGATTAGGATCGCCCCCCGACAGCCTTGCAAAAGTGTTTCCTCGTGCAACCTTCACACTCACGTCATCGCGGGCCTCCGCGACTCTTGTTCTGGTGCGCCGGGCATCAGATTCGGTTGCCTCAGTCAAGGTGAACTGCTCCCAGCTGTCCACGTGACTCCGGTACAGGCAACCCTCCGTGTCAGGTTGTGCCTTCGCGCACTGCGCGTAACAATAATCGCAATAGCATTGTCGGTCCCGCTTCAAGCCCACCAACAACCCCACCCCTGCACGCACCGAGTGTAACGCCAAAGTCCGGTCAACCGTGTCAAACCCAGGTCCAGAGATGTCCACGTCCTTGCCGTCAACCAGAAAGAAAAATCTTTGCCCGAACTGAACACCTCTGTCGCGAGCGCTATCCTTCGGCTTTTGCAACCTTTCCATGCAGAACTCGTACAAGCTTTTGGCGTCCAGTATTTTACAATGCCATTTGTCGGTTGTGGACATCACCGCCAAGCTCGCCTCATGCTTCACCGCTACTCCCATCGCGTCTTGCTCACCTCGTGCATGTGACGTCTCAAAGAAGTTGCGCTGTGTCGGGATGCCAAGCCCTCGGGGCCACTCTGCCGACTCTTCCCGCCCGCTCTCCACCACGTCGGCAAATGCGGTTGCGCATTTGCTTTGTGCCGCACTACCATCCGCCCACTCATGCATGAATTTGGGGAGAGGTATACCTCTCTTCACGAAGTACTCACTGACGATAAGTTTCCTCATATGTTGGATACCTCGGTGGGAGTGCGGCAAGGTGTCGCTAATGAGGTAGATCAGGTCCTTCACTATTATTGGGTTGGCCTCGGTGGAAGTCTGACCATCCACGGAACCAACCGCGTGCCGCCATAACACACAACACAGCAGCGTTGCTTGCTTCACTATCCAGTGCAACGACTGAATCGCCCTGGGAATGTTCAGAGCGTGGTTCTCGCTGAAGTCAAACAATATGAGGCAGTGCCCCAAAGGCAAGCCCGCCTTGCACTTGTTGAACATTGTCATGGAGTGCGTGGCCATGCCCTACGTTTCTGGACGCGTGCAATACATCGTATTGAACACATATTGCAGGCATATTGCACGCGTATTGACAATAAATGTTCAATACAATAAAAAATGTTACAATATGTGTGCAATATGCCTGCAAGCGCTCCACCATGTGTGCAACATAGTATTGCAGTGAGCCCTCATGTATTGGAGACATATTGAAGTTCTGATGCAGAGAGTTATTTCAATATGCCTTCAACACATGTGTAGTATAGGGTTGGAGACATGCACCATGCATGTCGCAAACACTATGAAGGCATGTTGCAGACATATTGCCCACATATTGTATACATATTGTATACATATTGTATACATATTGTAAGTCAACATTCAATATGTTGGATACACACTGCGGACCTACTGCATACGTATTGAACATGTAAACTCAATATGTTGTATTGGGGAAAAAATCGGAGATGGAATCGAAGATCCCCCTCTTTTGAAAAATCGGGAAATATAATTCAGTGCCTCTTAACACTGTGTCATTGTCGAATTCCCCTTAACAGTGCGAAAAAATGAAGCCAGACACTGTGACACTGTACGCTGTATACGATTTCTGTCTCAGTTTTTTTTACGTCTTCATTCTTCAAATCTGAGAAATGTGTGAACGGATTCCGAAAATTCAGTCGCTCTTAACACTGTGTCATTGTCGAATTCCCCTTAACAGTGCGAAAAAATGAAGCCAGACACTGTGACACTGTACGCTGTATACGATTTCTGTCTCAGTTTTTTTTACGTCTTCATTCTTCAAATCTGAGAAATGTGTGAACGGATTCCGAAAATTCAGTGGCTCTTAACACTGTGTCATTGTCGAATTCCCCTTAACAGTGCGAAAAAATGAAGCCAGAATCGTAGGCTGTACACTGTACGCTGTACACGACACAGAGTAGAGCTGTGACACACGACACAGTGAGCTGTGACACACGACTCAGTGTGTCACTGTACACACGACACGACACGACACGACACGACACGACACGACACGACACGACACGACACGACAGTATAAATAAAATTAAATATAAATATAAAGGTCATCCATGAATGACAAGGAATGACTTCACAGTGCGGTAATAATTAAATTTTAATTATATTTAACCCAGGTCATCAGTGAATAATGAAGGGGGG
>LGRX02013556.1:0-13051 GCA_001247695.2 Cymbomonas tetramitiformis | reverse complement strand
ATACAGTAATCGCCCATATTTAAGAAAACAGGGATTTTGGGCCAGCCAGCCGTACTCATCGAGTTGGGTACCCCCCCCAAACGCTGGCTGCTTTCTTAACGTCGGGTTTTCTTAAAAGTGAGTGATTACTGTACCTTTCCAAAACAGTTTCATTTGCTCGGTTCCGAGCTTTGTAGCTCCCTCGAAGAAATATCTAAGTTGGCCAGTTATTTGCGATGCACAAGCCAGCCACAAACCGTGGTTAGAATAGCTCACAAACATCCGCGTGTGGGCAAACGTAGGCAAGTTAACCTGCAAGGGGGCACTCTTAGCTGCCGAAAACTTTTCGATTTGCTCGGTTCCGACTTGTGTAGCTACTAATACTATGAAACATCAAAGATGCCCTAGGAACAGCGGAGCCTGCGCCTGCTCTATGTTCACACGTGAATAAGAAACAAACGTCCGCCCTAGGGCTGCAATACGCCACGGGACCTAAAAGAGGAGTGCAATACCTTTCCAAAACAGTTCCATTTGCTCGGTTCCGAGCTCTGTAGCTCCCTCGAAGAAATATCTAAGATGACCAATTATCCGCAATGCACAAGCCAGCCACAAACCGTGGTTAGAATACAGCAAACACTCGATTTTAAGAAAACAGGAATTTTCGGCCAGCCTAGCAAATTTCTTATTTATATAGAGATCTTAAATATGGAGCGTTATGTGTTAAATATTGTGAAGAAATCAAAAAAGCTGGCTACTTTCTTATTGGCGGGTTTTCTTATTACCGAGTGATTACTGTAGCTCATAAACATCCGCGTGTGAACAAACGTACGCAAGTTAACCTGAAAGAGGGCACTCTTAGCTGCCGAAAACCTTTCGGTTTGTACGGTTCCGACATGTGTAGCTAATGCTATGAAACATCAAAGATGCCCGAGGAACAGCGGAGCCTGCGCCTGCTCTATGTTCACACGTGAATAACAAACAAACATCCGCCCTAGGTCCAACATAGAACACGGAAATTAAAAGAGGAGTGCAATACCTTTCCAAAACAGTTTCATTTGCTCGGTTCCGACCGCCATATAGCTCATGCAACGAACTAGCGAAGATGACGTTCACGTGAATTAAGTATCGCAATCTTCGAGAAGCCTACGCGCTTAAGCTGACGTCCTTGAGGTTGCAGTGAGAACTCTCCGCAGAAAACAAAAGTTACTGATATTATGAACAAAATATTCAACTCTCAGACCATAAACATATCGGCATCATGAGCCAGTCGGGAGCGAAATACGTTGTTGAGCTGCCCACTGCCGAGGTCCGTAAGAAAAAGGTAGACATTTATCGTCTAAATTCTGGCTTTTGACGAGAAAGACCAGAGTTTAGACGAGCTCCGCAATCATCAAGTAACGCAGCCCTCGAATCGAATCGCGGGTAGCCGCGCGAAGCGCGGCTCGTCTAAACTCTGGGGACGAGAGTACCAAACTCCTGTACCCAAAACTAGGTGCCCGTAGCGCGTAGGAACCGACGTGACTGGCGCGTGACGCTCCATGACATTACATGTCGCAATCTTTCATCTCCATGACATGGCGCATGTGACCATGCAGAAGCGACTCCTGACATTGGCTCCAGAACCGATTCGTCGTTTTTACGCTCTGTCGCTAGGATTCAAGCTAGCAACCACGCGGCGACTCGCGATTTCCGCCTGCGACACAGTCACATCCGCCCTGAACAAAGACGAATGTATCCAACTATCCATGCCTCGACTGTTATCGGGCTGGCTCGAGTTGTCGAGAACTGTAGGCTCTAAAAGGATTTTTTTCCTATAAAGACGTTAGAGAGAGCAGAGACATCCAGCGTATCCATTCTTGAAGTGGGAACTTCCTGGGAGCTAAGAACAAGTAAACTTCCCACGAGCGCTTAGTGAAAGTAAGAAGCTAACGCAAGACACTGACGCGAGGTAATATTACTGTGAGATCGAAGACAACTCGCATCTCATGCGTTTTAAGTCCTGCCTTGGTCTCGCTTCTCTCGTGAATTTGTCACTCAGATGGGAATCCCAACTTCACCCCATATTGGGGGGAGTTGTGGATCCTCTTCTGTCACCCCTCAGTGTAGTGGAAGCGTGGTGGGCCCATAACCTGAAGAAAGACGTGATATCGCGGTCGGCCGGGTGGGTATATATATAAGCAATATATATACACTACAGTCGGAGCACAACAGGAAGCACAGACTTTCAGGTGACTAATGGCTACTACCCCGTGTTGTGGTACTGTCACAAGTACCAATAAGAATCCCGTGTATGGTGCACTATATGAGGGTATATCGGTCAAAATAAGGCGTTGAAAATTCATTTAGGACCCTTTTGAATTATTTTGAACATTGAAAATAACCCCGACCGACTGTTGGTACATGTTACGGTCACGCGCTTTGGGGGTGAAATGCCCGAAAATTAATTAATTTCACGTACCGTCACAAGTACCACACACGGCGAGGCTAATTAAGGCATGCCATGTGGCCATGGCACTCCGAACATGATGGTAGAGTTCAATATTGGGACCTATTCTAGGTGCCCATCACGTCCTACGGAATGTGAATGGCGACAACGCTCCATATGCATGTCGGTAAGGCACATGCATTTGACAAAACTGTGTTTTCCCGATTTTCGCTTGCTTTTTTTCCCCCACTCCACCCTACGTAGAGGTATGTGTATATTGACTGATTGGGTGAGCTTATCGCGCATGTACAGGTCTCCAAAATTCGATTCAGGCGTATACTTCAATATTCTGCAGTCGGTTGGGCTATATGTATATTTTCACAACTTGGATTCCCGAGGCTCAATCAAGCCCGCTACCCAGGCTGGAATAAAGTCGATATTACACGCAAATTATGGCAAGTACAAACCGGGTTGGCTGTTTTGCATGCTACTTACGACGAATGGCATTATGCCAACCAACCCACAACCACAGACATCATTGGCCATGATATATAGCTTCAATTTGAATGATGGGCGGGCTTATTTGGTTCCCAAGTGCGCCTGGAAAAAAATCGAAAGAAGAGCCATCAGTTTGAACACACGCACGATGGCACTTTGTAACAAAAAATACTACCGTGGTGGCATCACGCATCCATTAGGAGAGCTACACGTGTGCTATGGACCAATGAGGCATAATGTAACTCAGTTTGGGTCCCAAAGACAATGATATATGATGGATAGCATCCCAAGAGTGGAGGAGGGCACCCAAAGAAATTATGGCGCGCTGGTACTTGTGATAGTACCACAACCGGCTGTGGTACTCTCCCGAGTACCAAGGGGTAGTAGCCACTAAGATGAGATAATAAAAATAACTGGGTTGTTTTTATTATCGGTGGACTGTGAAATGGTGACTGCCTACATGGCACCTCGGGGCGAGGGTGAAGCAAGAGAGGCTGCTCAACCCCGCCATACAGGAGGGGGGGGTCAGTCTCCATGTGACTCGCCTTGAGGTGCCACGTAGGCAGTCAGCTTTCCGCCGTTCTCTGCGATAATAAAACACCCAGTATTTTATTATCTTCACCTTAGCCTTTTACTGGATCCCAGCTTTCGTTCCTGCAGTGATATATATCTATATATATAAATATCTCCCTTCTTTCATCAAGTTATGGGCCTGTTCCACTCAGGTTGCGTTTTTGGCATTTAGTATTTGACTCTGGTCACCGCATCTCCAGCGACTTCGCGCACCTCCAGCATCAACTTTCTTCTTCTTATCTTACTTTTGGCATCTCCAGCCTCGTTGCACCACCAGCACTCGTTCTCTTTTTTAATTCAATTCGCAAGTCTCTTTGGCGTGTCGTACCACGCGCTCATCTCTGCAGCATCTCCAGCTCTTCACAATTCCGGACTATTTTTAAATTTCTGGTCAGCAGCGCTTCTCCTGCAGCAAAACTGGGTTACCGCACGACTCTTTCGACGTCACCGACGTCTTCCTCGTCAAATTCTACCCCAAATTGAGTCTTTCATCACTTGATTTAGTTATTTTTGCAAAAAGTTATCGTTTCGCACGAAACCCAAACTTTTTAACTTACAGATTTTACAGTTACAGCGGCATGGCTACTTTACGCCAACGTACGCGCATGGCCGCTCTGCGTTCTACGCTAAATTTACTAAGGGAGATCGACAATCTACCGCTGGCTACAATCTGGTGGTGCTTGGTGGTGCCTATACCCCAAGCACCAACATCGGCTCCGGCGTTTTCGTCAATATCGACCACGAGGATTTTGACTTCGTCGCCCTCGCCTCTCCTCATCCTTCGCTGCCAGCTTTACATGACCAGCGTCGATTTGTGTGTGGTGGTGTTATTGCTGCCACCCACACCCTAGCCTGTTCGTCCATTTCCAATTTCGCAGGATGCAGCTCTGCTTTCCGGTGCTCTTTTCGCATTTTGCAGCCGCGGCCATCGTGCCCTACCCACGCCGGCGCGTTCGCTCCGGTGGTGCCGCGCATCCTTCGGCAGCACACTCGCACAGGGGTAGGGTGAACATTCTTCGTTTTAGCTGGTGCTTGCCTCTTCACCATCGAGGACTCCGCCGGCAGCGAATTAGTCTGCTCTGTTTTAGCAGCCTACCCCGCGGGAGTAGTTGATCCCCGCGGCACATGCATGGGCGTAAGCCCCTACAGTAGAGCACAACACAAGATTAGCGCAGGCGGATGCCGTACTAGCTGGGTTGAGAAAGGCCCCTTGATTCTTGTAATGTGTGCAGTTAGGGTTTCCTGTGTTTGTTGATTAGGATCTGCCTGTGGCACCTCACACCTTCGGGGTGAGGTGGTGTGAAAATCGCATGCGTGATAACCAGATCAGGAGATGGCGGTTGAGGGGGAACTGGCGGTTGAGGAGGAGCAATAGGGTTAACACCACTTCTGAGGAAGCTAAGGTCATCGTTCTCCATTTAAATCTCGGATGGAGTTGGTGAGAGGTGGAGTTGGAGAGACACTGGCATCTTGGTGTTGGGCGAGGTCAAGGAGGTGGCAAAAGTATCGGCGGAAGTCGGCGCACCTTGCTTTTAAGGGCTTCGTTGCCGCTCTCCAATATCCAACATGTTCCCGCGCTTCAATATATCTCAGACAAGATATTCGCTTAACAGATTTTCGTTGGCTGGACGTTGCCAGGTCAAAGAGCTATGCTCTGTGACGAAACCTCTCTCCTCTGGAAGTGGCAGGGACTTTGTTCAGCGAGAAACATATCGGGGAGCAAAAAAATCCTTTTACAGTTCTCGACAACTCGAGCCATAGCCAGCCCGATAAGAGTCGAGGCATGGATAGTTGGATACATTCGTCTTTGTTCAGGGCGGATGTGACTGTGTCGCAGGCGGAAATCGCGAGTCGCCGCGTGGTTGCTAGCTTGAATCCTAGTGACAGAGCGTAAAAACGATGAATCGGTTCTGGAGCCAATGTCAGGAGTCGCTTCTGCATGGTCACATGCGCCATGTCATGGAGATGAAAGATTGCGACATGTCATGGAGCGTCAGTCACGTCGGTGCGCGTAGGGCCCGCATTCGGTTTGAGGGTGTTCGCGTCACGGTTTGGAATAATTAAATATAGATTCCCATCCCCCCCCTTTCCATACACTGCACTGTCTCTCTTTCGGATTTATACCGGAGTAGACACTTGACACTACTATACTGACACTATCGACTATTCTTAATTAATTCTATGTTTAAAATAATTAAATATTATCGCACCGAAGGTGCATCTATTCCTCGTAATATTCTATCTTGAATCTTGAATCTATAAACAATCTACATTGTCGCTCGCTCGTCATCGACAACCTATGGTGTTTTGCCATTCGTGCACAAACAAAAGTCGTATTGCAATGGCATCTTTGAGCTGGCATGTTCTGATTGGGTTTATCGATAGTGGGTGCACATGGTAAGGGCCCTGCCAAAAAGCGTCAGGTAGGAAGGATGGTGTTCCCGCCCCAGCCCCGCCCGCGCCCCTCCGGCACAGTCCAGAGCATGTAGTCTGACGTGCCAGCTATAACAATAACTACCTCTTGTAATTGTATCCAGTCGGCTTTTTAAGTATAAATATAGATGGCAGCGGTGTCACTTCACGTATATCCCTCCATCTATTCACATTCAGAATTCACACATCGTGGCGAATCGCTAGCGCTACTGAGACGTGTCAGGTGTCAGCGTGTCACTATGTCCAATCCTGTCAAGAGATACGCCATGAATATTCACTGACCACGAAAGGGTGTTCAATTGATGGTGACGCGTTATGCACATATCATGCTCAATTGCTTGACATCTGATGATGACGTGTCGAAGCAAATGTCGATCTCGTCGCATTTCACTTGAAAAAAGTAGTTGAATTACTTCATGGAGGCCTTGAAGGATGCGGGAAACGCACGTTCGCCTAAGACCGGTCGCAAGCGTTCGCTCAAAGTCGCCAACAAATTAGCATAGGATTCTAGAGTCATGTTCCCCTCAATGTTCCACTCCAACAAATCCACGAGAAGTTTTACCGAGATGTTGTCTGCATCCTGCTCCGTTACAACGCGCATTCACTCGCACTCAGCATGTACACAATCAAATGAACATACACTATTATTGGAAAACACACATTGCTGCACGTCACGTGTATGTGGCGCGTCACGTGACCGATGACCGATGCACATCACTTGTACATGACGCGTCACGCTTACCATGATATGTGTGGGACATACGTCACATACGCGTCACGTACACGTCAGATAAATCTATTGAATATAGGTGCACTGCACGGAGTTCAATCGTACTCGCATCACCTCACCCAGCAACGAAGCAATCTCCTTCAACATCGCCTCCGCCTCTTCAGCTTCCTCCTTTTCCGCTTCCTTCCCTTCACGCTTTAAATCGGAATCGGAATCGGAATCGGAATCGGAATCGGAATCGGAATCGGAATCGGAATCGCGTTTGCGGGATCGAGATCGGCAGCGAGCTTCGGGATTTCAGGATCCTCGGGTGAAAGTCTGCTTTGACCGGCTCCTGCTGACGGATCCCCACCTTCTTCTTTTTGTCCTTCATCCATCCTGCAAGCCAATCGTTTGAGGTCGCGTCATGTAGGGTGCGGACACGCATGTACGCAAGACACAATCCATGTCCGAACGCACGTGCACACCGTGCGCGGCGTGTGCGTGACGCGTCCCCTGCGCGTCACGCAAGCGCTGTTGGACGCGGCAGGTCCGTCACGCCCTCACACACACCCAAGCTTTAACAAAGAAATGCAGTGCCCATCTCCGAGGGAAATTAAAATTTTGTGCAGGGCCTCTGCGGCGAACTTAGTCGACTTGAGAAGGAATTTTCAGCGGTTTTTTAACTTTTCGTTGTAGCCCCGAGGTGTGTGCTAGACTCGTCGCGAACGTATCTTGTTGAAAGGCGACGTGATGCTGGCGCGTCACCCACCCATCGCGCGCTGCCATCTCACAGCTTCTTCCAAAAGTTGCACGAGAGTTGGACACATCGATCGAACGATGCAATGGGTGTAGGAAGCACCTCGCATCGTCTTCTGCTGGAGGATCATCAGGTGGCCGTTGCCTTGGACCATCTCGGGGATATTGTTGGAGGTGCCGTCGGATACTCGGATTTGCCGACCTCCAAGGAGACGGGGAAAAGGCCGAGCCGCACATTGCATGCATGGACAAGGTCGCCGCGTCGGATCAGGAGGTCTCCTCCTGATCAGCGAGCGAGCGATGCTATCAGTGGAGTTTGGCACCGCGCGTATGTGTGCATGGAAGTAGACCCCGTCGACACGCCACGATACGTGTAGCTAGATACATATGTCCATGCGTGGTTCGATCACACATACATCCGAACCCAGCAACGTGACGTTCGATTCCGTACACGGTTTCTATGGGGGGGAAGGGGGGGTCATGGACTCAACCGGACGCTAAAGTGGGCAACTCATGAAAACCCGGTCGTTCTTTCTCCAATGCTCCGCTGCGGATTGCACGCCGCCATATGCATGCTGTGGACTTTGAAGATGCAAAGATCTATGCGTGACGCGTCACGCACCCGTCCAAGATGTGTGTACGACGCACGTATTTGTTTCGCTCTCATTTTTTTTTGGGATATGTCTACATCGGGGGCAGGCAATTGATTTTAATCTACATCGGGGGCAGTTACATTGATTTTAGTAGATTTCAGTAGATTGATTTTAATCTACATCGGGGCATGTTTTTGAATGCGATGACTAGCGAAAACTGTTCGTAATCGATGTTCGGTTTGTATTGTTTGTTGCCCCCCATATTATTTCGCAAATTCAACCGGTAGATATCAACATCTGACTACAATGAACCTATCTAGCGGTTGGATTTGCGAAATATGTTTTTGTGTGCAAACGACTAGCGAAAAACTGTTCGCAATCAATGTTTGTTGGTCGTTTGTTGCCCCCAAAAAACATTATTTCGCAAATTCGACCGGTAGATATCAATATCTGACCACGATGAACATATCTAGCGGTTGGATTTGCGGAATATATTGTTGCATATTACCTTTAAGGCATCAAGGTATGTTAAACTGAAATATGACTACACCCAATGTAGATTAAATTTGATATGTTTACCCCCGATGTTGTTTAAAATAAGATGTCTGTCCCCGATGTGGTTCATAATCAATTGTCTGCCCCCGATGCAGACACGTCCCGTTTCTTTATGCGCTTTCCGAAATTTGTATATGGTGTTTGGCTTCCTTAGGTTTACTTAAACGGCAGCGGCACAAATGGTCCCTGTCCCTGGTGAGAGCTCCCCCCAGTGATTGCTGGCGCAACCCAATACCTATCGAGAAACCACTTTCAGCTTCGCAAGGAGTGGTTCTTCAAATTCAGTTTGATGACTGGATTGCATTGCATAACAATCATGTATGAACACATCCGATGCCCACCCATGCCTACATCCCTCGTTCCCTGCATAAACAAACGAGCACGGTGTAGCTTGAGTAATAACCCGAGCATAGTGTTCATGTGCATGTCCAAGAGCAACATCCGATGAACATGTACCCATTTCCCCACTCGGATCCGCCATCGGTTTCCTTTCGCAGTTGGCTTGATTGCACACCCTCACCCCCGCACTACTACTTTGCTCCGGGCTATAAATTGCAAGTCGCGATAATCGACTCCCTCGTGCTAACAAAGATACGTTTATCCACTGCAAAATATGAGAAGAGTGCTCATTAGGATGATACCAACTGGCTTGCAGTAGAAGGATAATTCGAATCCTTAAAGAAGTCAAGGAGCTATCCAGTCACAGCTAATCAAGACACCTCTCAGAAGCGATATCTCTGTCTCACTTGCATAGAGCATAGCACCTGACTGCTCCCCCTATACACCTCATCAGGGCCCCCATGCGCCTCATTCTGCTTTCGGCGTCTACATGTATCAACCTACTATACCCAGCATCGTCTTGAAACACGTATGACTTCCCGAGCAGAGGTCCTCCGCCTGCACCCGTTGTCCATTCATCGCCGCCCATGCCGCCTGACACATGGCCCAGACAACCGGGTCCCCATTAATGCTATCTTCAAACTTACCTTCTGGCCTGTCACAATCTACAGCCAGCTATAGTAGCATCCATCTGTTCTTCTGAGCATTTCGTTTCTCTAAACTGCTTACTGGGTGTGGTTACTGGGTTTCCCCTCATAATGCAATGAAAAACATGCAATTGTGTCGCCCTTACAGCCATCACGAACCACAAGATAGGAGCGCACGTGCAAGTTGCTCAACCACTCGATTCAAGGGTACTGTCGCGATGCAATGATCCAATCGCTGTGTGAGCTCGAGAGGCGGCTGCAATGGAGCAGCGCTTTGCAGCCACCGTCAAGGGATGGGAGAAGACCATACCGCCCGCGTTCTGGCGACAAATATGTGGGTGCCGATGCGGGCAGCTGAGGAAGCTGCGCGAGATGGGCGAATCCCGCGGGCTCCCACGCACCCAGGTCCTCCAGGGCAGTGTCCGGTAGAGCCTGCAGCCATTTCCCATGCCCCAGTGAAGCACTGCCTGTTGTAAGTGAGGCTCAATAATCAAGCCTGCCTTGCCTACAGGTCCCATCCCCCACAAAGACCCGCAGACGGGCGACAGGTGAGCCCTGCCTGTGGGTCCCGCAGACGGGCGACAGGTGAGCCCTGCCTGTGGGTCCCGCAGACGGGCAACAGGTGAGCCCTGCCTGTGGGTCCCGCGGACGGGTGACAGGTGAGCCCTGCCTGTGGGTCCCGCAGACGGGCGACAGGTGAGCCCTGCCTGTGGGTCCCGCAGACGGGCGACAGGTGAGCCCTGCTTGTGGGTCCCGCAGACGGGCGACAGGTGAGCCCTGCCTGTGGGTCCCGCAGACGGGCGACATGTGTGCCCTGCCTGTGGGTCCCGCAGACGGGCGGCAGGTGAGCCCTGCCTGTGGGTCCCGCAGACGGGCGACAGGTGAGCCCTGCCTGTGGGTCCGCGAAGATGTCAAGTCGAGCTCAAGGCATTAATGACAGACACACAGGTATCGAGACCCAGCTAGGCCTGTAGCCTTAAAGCCAAAACGAGGGGCTAGCTGGCGCCGAGACACGCACCTCCAGAAGCTCGTCCCTCAGCGCCGCAGCAACTTGCGTGAGCGGCTCCTCTCCTGATGCCCGCCCGCCAGGGTTCACCGCTTCAGCGTTGCCTCTGCACTGAGGAGCACCTTCGTTGTTGGCCGTGCTCATCTGTGATCCGGTAAGGCTTCCATGCGGTCGCCAGGCAGGGCCCCCATCAGAATGCGGTCGCCAGGCAGGCCCCCCCTCAGAATGCGGTCGCCAGGCAGGGCCCCCATCAGAATGCGGTCGCCAGGCAGGGCCCCCATCAGAAGAGATGTCGACAAGGAGGGAGCATGTGTGATACATGCTCGAGATTTGGGAAACGCCACAGCCGATATGCGGCCGAGGATCCCTGCAGCCCGCGAGGGACGGCGGGGGAGCAGGGGCCTGCAGCGGCAAGCAGGGAGAGCGTACGAGCAGTCACCATTGAAGGTCTGCGCGTTGGAGGCGATCAGCTCGATGTCATACTTGGCCGCATGCAGAGTCCGGTAGTACCTGCGCCTCCCGGCTTCTCACCTGGAGTGAGCCGCGGTGGCATCGCATTCACAGCCTAGATCGGCGGACCATCCGTTTAGGCGACCGCCAAGAATCCACTCCGATCGGGGTGTGCAGTATGTGGAGGGATCCAAAAGTGGGGGGCAAAGCGGGGGTCAAAGCCGCAGCACGGGGTTAGCAGCACTGCAGGGGCATGTGGCGAGAAGCAGCGCACCGGTTCTCCAGACGCTGCTTCACCACGTTCAGCCCGATGGGAAGCGCCACCTCGAGCACATACCAGCCTTCATGATGCAGGTTGGCCTCTGGAGTCTGCACAAAGTCGCGGTACTCCCGCCGGCGGAGCACCTCGTCCAGGCGCGCGGCGAGGCGCTGCAGCGGGCCCGGCGCCGGCTGCGGCTCCTCCTCGCGTATCAAGTCCTCCAGATCCGTCCCAAGCGGAAACAGCTCCCAGAACCCCAGCTTGTACTCCTCATCGAAGCCCTGCACCTCTCCCGCAGGCCCCTCGCCAATTTGAACAAAGCGGCCGCCTCCAGCACATCTGTGGACGACGCCCCGCCGGCTGCCACGCTCGAACTGCTCTGGGGCCATGTCGGGACACCGCCATGGTTTCCAGGCATTGCCCTGCACCGGCGCTGACCAATGGCGAGGGTTGTGCTCGTTCGGCCGGCAGAAGCAACCGAAACACTGAACCGGGAGTGAGCATCTCCGGGGGTCGGCCATCGCCAGCACTACTCACGAGGCCGGAGGTCCAACAGTTGGCCCATGGCATGTGGCACGGCTAGGTGGGCCCGGATTGCATAATCGATGAAAATGACATTTAGAAGTCGCAAGAAGTTTCAAGAAGTACTTAGTGGTTAAAAGAAATCATCTAGAGGCAATATTTTATATTTTTGATAATTGTAGTGGCCACAGGGCTGCTTACAGGTCGCGGACGGGCTGCCGTACATACATTGCATATCTTGCGGGCGCGTGAGATATGCAAATGATACGGGGAAGTTATTAGAAGTTGTGAGAAGTATCTAGAAGTCATCCGTAGGCAATGAGAAGCAAAATTTCACATCGGGACATATTCACGGGGTGCTGGGGAGCTAATTTCGTCTGTAAAATGGCTGCAAAGCAGAAATTGCATATCTTGCGGGCGCGTGAGATATGCAAATGATACGGGGAAGTTATTAGAAGTTGTGAGAAGTATCTAGAAGTCATCCGTAGGCAATGAGAAGCAAAATTTCACATCGGGACATATTCACGGGGTGCTGGGGAGCTAATTTCGTCTGTAAAATGGCTGCAAAGCAGAAATTGCATATCTTGCGGGCGCGTGAGATGTGCAAATGATACGGGGAAGTTATTAGAAGTTGTGAGAAGTATCTAGAAGTTATTACTAGGCATCGAGAAGTGATATTTCACATCGGGTCACATTCGCGGGGCGTTGGGGAGCTAATTTCGTCCGTAAACTGACTGCAAAACAGAAAATGCATGTCTCGTGGGCGCGTGAGATATGCAAATGATACGGTGAAGTTATTACAAGTTGTGAGAAGTATCTAGAAGTTATTATTAGGCATCGAGAAGTGATATTTCACATCGGGTCACATTCGCGGGGCGTTGGGGAGCTAATTTCGTCTGTAAGCTGACTGCAAAACAATAAATGCATGTCTCGTGGGCGCGTGAGATATGCAAATGATACGGTGAAGTTATTACAAGTTGTGAGAAGTATCTAGAAGTTATTACTAGGCATCGAGAAATGATATTTCACATCGGGTCACATTCACGGGGCGTTGGGGGCTAATTTCGTCTGTAAACTGACTACAACATACTTTTACTTTGCCCTAATGATACGCATATTATTTGCAGTTGCAGGAGTCATGGGGCACTAGCCGTTGCCGGGTGGCGGGTGCTCAAATTCAAAGGTGGCTCAAATTCTGCAACTCCTCTATGGAGACGCCCGAGGCCCTACCCAAGTCCGAGGTATTCAATGGCTGGGTCTGCTGGAGATGCTGGAGATGCTGGAGCTGCTGGAGCTGTTGGAGC
>LGRX02013555.1:0-21524 GCA_001247695.2 Cymbomonas tetramitiformis | reverse complement strand
ATCGGGAGGGAGTGGTCAAGGGGTTGCATATATTGCCGGCAACAGTATCAGAGGGAGTGGCCGGGAGGCTGCATACATTGCCGGAAACGATATCGGAGGGAGTGGCCAAGGGGTTGCATATATTCCCGGAAACAATATCAAAGGGAGTGGTCGGGGTTGCATATATTGCCGGCAACAGTGTCATAGGGAGTGGCCAGGGGGGTTGCATATATATTGGAGCCTGCGGAATTTTAGAGGTTTCTGTGCCGGTAGATCGATCAGTGTGTCCTGAGCCGTTAGATCAATAATCGGAGGGCTTGCACTCCAAACAGTACATACCAAAAGTATTTAGGAGTTTAGCCCGTGGGAATCCGCAGCTGTGTTCTTTTGCCTTCGCAAAAGAACTTCACAAGAAATTTTGCTCGCGGAAAAATTCTTAGTGCCGCACACTGCAAATTTTTTACCCCACATTTTAACGTTATTGTGGAAGTCTAAAACCCTTGACGACTTACGACTATGAGCGATCAAGAAGGTGAGCAAAGCGCGTCGGAGAACAATTCTGGCGCGACTGAACAACCGGCGGCAAAGTCCGGAATGGAAGTCCTGTTGGAGCAACAAAGCGCAATGATGCAGCTCATGATGAAGCAGATGGAGACTCTCGCAGCGAGAGTTGAAGTCGCGGAGGAGACGGCAGCGAAAGCCGTTTCGCAGGTTGGTGGTTCCGCTCAAAGCGGAGACGCGGAGTTGGAGGCATTGAAAAAACTCCCGTATGTCCCACATGTTGAAGGGAATCCGTTCCTTGCGAGACCTGCGACACTGGAGACCGATATGCCGCATGTGTACGAACTGTACAACGGCAAGACCGACGACGCCCTCTCCAAACGCACCAACTCGTCCATGCGTTACGAGCAGTTGGTGCTTGCCCCTGCGCTTTCGTACATGCACGATGCGATCGCGTTTTCCGAGACGACCTTGGACTGGTGTCAAGATGACAAAGTTCCCCCAACGGTGCAGGAGTTGAGTGAGCGTGTTTTCGCAGCTCACGACACGTTTAAGGGCGTTTTTTCGCTCCTGAGTAACGGATATACCATGTTGCAGCTCAGAGCGAGCATGGAGTCTGACGCAACCTCGCACGACGGAGCTGAGGCGCTGCGGGCGAAGTTGGCCTTCATCGAGGAGAAGGTGTACGCAGGTAGCGACGGGCCGGTGACCGACTCAGTGCTCACTAAGTGGTTGAAGGAGTTCGACACCACGAAGGCGAAGGCCGTGATGGACACGCACGCCAAGACCAGCGCCAAAGTGTCGACTTTTCGTCACCGTCAAGGAGGCAAAGGCAAAGGCGCAGCGGGCGGTGGCGCTGGAAAAGGTGAAGGTGGCCGCGGCAGCGGGAAGGGAGGTAAAGGGTCAGGGCTTGGGCGACGCACCCAAGCCCATACCTAACTTTCCGATCACGGAAGTGTTGGACGCCGTCCGCCCCTCGGGGCGTCCAACGGAAAGAGGCCACCCTGCAGGAAAGGGTGCGGAGCAGAAGGGGGGCATGGCGCGCAGCTGGCGCGAATTCCGAGGTCATGCAATGGATCAGCAAAGGGGCAAGGATGCGCTGGGTCGACAAGGCGCCTTTGCCTTTCGATCACGGAGTGTCGTTGGGCGACGCCACCCCTCCGCAGCTGGAGTGGATGGCCGCAGAGACCGAGCGGTGTCTCAAGACGGGCGCATGGGTACAAGCGAGGAGGCGACGACATGTATCCCGAGTGTTCCTGGTGCCGAAGCCGGGGACGAACAAGTGGCGTCTAGTGATGGACTTCTGCTGGTTGAACGCGCAATGCGTCAAGTCGCGCTGCTAGATGGAGACGCTCAAGAAGCTGCGACGGCTCGCCAAGCCGAACGATTGGTGCATCAGCTTCAACCTCCAGTACGGATACCACGTCGTGGGGATCGACCCCGCCTTCCGGGAGTACATGCCGTTCGACGTGCGGGGGGAGTTATTCCAGTGCGGCGCCCTTCCCTTCGGCTGAAACGACTCGTCTCGGATATTCGTCAAGGTCATGAAGGTGCTCGTGGAGTGCCTGCGTTCTCCGAGATCCGCGGAGGATCGGCGAGAAGTGCGGAAGCTGCAAAGCGGAAGCAAGGTGCGGCGGCGTTGGGCAGTTCGTAGACGAGCTGGAGGATGCGGCCGCGTGGAGCATCAACAAGGGGCGCGGGTGCTCTCTTACATGGACGACTTCCTGCTGCTGCTAAGCAGCAGGATCGAGGCGCTCAGGGCGCGCGAGTTGACATCTCGGGTCTTGGTGAGAATCGGGTTGTCGCGCAACGAGAAGAAGGGGCAATGGGAGCCGACGCAGCTGGTGGAGCACCTCGGGCTCGAGGTGGACCTCAAGGCGGGACAGTTCCGCGTGACACCGGCGAGGCTGCAGAAGATTCACCTGCAGTCTATATTGGAATCTGCAGTGTCTGCTGACCAGTTTGATGTAAAGCATGACTGTCTAGGCCTTGCACAGTAATCAGGATGCTCAAATCCTGAAGGAACCCTAAAGAAACCCTATGAAACCCTTAGATCTAGATCTGTAGATCTGCTGAACTAATCGTGGCCGTTGGATCATATGATGACCATCGGCAAGACACAGTGTGTGATAGTTCATCGGCCCATCGCAGACGTGTCACTGCAGTCGTTATGAACTCGACAGTGACACGTCATACTCTAATTAGTGAACTTTCGCTTAGACTGCCCAATCAGTAATGTTTGGGCGCTAATGTTCGTGGCGTTTCAAGTTGCGAACTGATATATCTTTTGAGAATGAAAGTTTACGCTTGCTTTTGCGAAATACCCTGTATAGAATTCCAACAGGTTATGGGCCCACTTACGATTTGTAAGTGAGTTCTATTTTCTTTATCACGCAAATTTCCGCTGCGCGTAAGAGAATTCATTATGGTTAAGGGTAAGAGCTATAGTCAAGCGACGACACCGTCACCTCCTGGTGGCGCGCCAGCATCTGAGGAGAAGCCGGGCGAGTCGTCTTTGCGGGATATTGCGTTGAGTGGTCAGCAAGAGCAAATCTCGGCGCTTACGGATATGATGAAGGGCATAAATGCTCAGCTCTACGAGCTTCGCGGCCTTAGTCAGACAGGCCCCCGCGCCACTGTCCCTGTGGACCAACATCTCAATTTGTCGCCCGCTGGTGGGCAACGTCCTTTACCAAGTCTTTCTGATATGACTAAGGGGCTTTCCGCGGACTCGCACTTTTCTGGCAAGGAAACTGACCAGGAAGGAATTTGGGACGAGTGGCTTGCGAAAATTCGGCCCTCTTTGCATCACCCTTCTCTGGCGCTATTGCTTTCGGAATCTACTCCGCTCCATATGGTGAGGGGGGATGACTCCTATCTTGAGGAAGCGAATCAGCTGTTTTATGACTTCCTCTGTCGTGTTACCACTAGCACTGCGAACGCTGTCGTTCGCAGCTACGAGCAACACTCTGACGGTCACGGGGCCTGGCTTGAGCTATCCAAATTGCGACGCAACACTAGTGTCGTCTACTTCATCAACCAGGTGGATAAGCTGCTTTTACTGCCAAATCAACTTTCGAGACTTGCCCCTCCTCTTCCAACGTTTCTGGAATCGAAGGAGACTCTTCGGCGTTTACGCGAGTACTCCGTGAACGCGCGCGTTACTCCTTCTGGCAAGCCTCTGTGTATGGAGACAGTTGAGACCATATATTCTGCTATGGCTATTGTGCGGCTGCACCCCGACTATATGCTCCTCAAGGCCAAATTCATGCTTGAGTCCCTGCCTACTGCGAGTATGCTGTCGGACCAAGTCACATCTCACTACGACACCATACTCGCCCCGCGCGCTGCTGTGACGCACACTGCCCACGCGGTGCACCACGCTGGCGACAACACTGAATCTGAGGCTGCTGGTGCTATTGCTGATGACAGGCGTAAGCAGGAGGAAGGTGAAGCGACAGCGACTGGCTGTCAAGGTCCCGTGCCCTGTCTGTCACAGGCGTGGGCACCCTTCTAAGGACTGTTTCATCAAGAACGTCGAGAAGCGGGAGGCGTTCTTCAAGAAGGCCTCCCCAACTACCAAGGCGGCAATTCTCAAGAGGGTGGCAGACTATGAGAAGCATGGTAGCTTACCGAAGCCTGGTGAACATCTTGGTGCTGCAGCTGGGCAATCTGAACTTCATCCTGGACTGGAGGAAAGTGGTGAAGCCCTTTTTGCTATTCGGGAGGCTGGTCCATCTGACTTGCACCCTGGTCTGGACGAGACTGGTGATGACATATATGCCAGTTCCCTGGGCTCTGGGCTACTTGGGTCTGGTAATTCTAACATCTCTGACTCACTGACCCTTTGCCCGGCCCCGTGCCAGCTATCGACGTGTGGCCGAAGCTCTGTGCCGGTGGAGTCTTCATTGCCGTACGGTACACACTCTGACATGAGCTCAGGGCTAGCTGATGCTGGTAATCTCAACATCTCTGGGTCACCGCCTTCTAGCCCGGCCCCGTGCCAGCCTTGGATATCTGGTCGGGGCTCTGTGCCTATGGAGTCTCAGTCCTCTGTACTCCCGGTATTCAATTACTACTCAGTCCTGACGGAGGTGGGCGAGCCTGAGGTTGTTGTATCCCACACTACTGGTGAGTATACTAGGGACAATGAGGGCACTGTGTGTGCGCCCCGTGTGGAATTGTCTTCAGAGAGGCACCCTCCTCGAAGGACCAAGAGGAAGCACCACTGATATGTTCCTCACAAGCATTCTCCTGTACTCAGCCGTCGTCACCGTACTAAGTTTGTACCTATTTATGACTCATGGCTCTACATTGATGTACTCACTGCCTTCTTCCCCGACAAGGCTCGCCTGAAGAGGACACAAGCCCAGTGGGATGATGGACGTGATCAGCACTTGGGTGACACCTTCCAAATCTCCCCGAGGCAGCTCTGGTTCAAGCCTGGATTGCAGCGATGGCACTCTGTCATGATGGCTGGGTCAGTGGAGATATTCCTTCGTGCTCACCACATACTTGACAGGGGTACTACTCTTCCTAGTGGTGTTGGGCACACTGTCAGTACCAAGAAGGTCCTCGGCCAGCTCCATGTCATCAGGCAGGCCACGGAGGACATGGACGTATTACTGAAGTTGGAGTCTGTCATGGTGCGCACCTCGCTGGTGGACCTGCATAGCTGGGCGTCTGATCTCGGGGGGGGCACCAGGGCCCTGATACAGGCAGTGGAGGACTTTGGAGGCATGCTATTCCTCGGTGAGGGGTGGGGCACCAGTGCCTGGCCTGAGTACTCGGATTCTGGCTCGGATGATGATGTCTCGATGCCAGACCTGGAGGATGCCTCTGACTCTGACGAGGATGAGGAAGACATGCACCTTGGGCAGCCAGTTGAGAGTGATGCTGGATCTATTACCATGCTGGGTTCCCCTGATTATGATCAGCTTCTTGCAGACTGAGATTCCTGGTCACGTCATCCGATGGGGCACAGCTATATGCCTGATCTCTCTATCTCTGGATCTGTTACTATGCTGGGTTCCCCTAATTATGATCGGCTTCTTGCAAACCGAGATTCCTGGTCACATCATCCGATGGAGCACAGCTATATGCCTGATCTTCTCTCTATCCCTGGGCAAGCTGGCAGCGGCTCTGGTTGCGTGGTCCCCGACCTTGCTTCGGGTTCGGACTCTGACTCAGGTGATGATGATTCTCTGCCAGACCTGGAGGATGCCTCTGACGAGGAGGAGGAGGATATGTACCTTGGGCACTCTGACGAGGAGGAGGAGGACATGTGCCTTGGGCAGCCCGTTGAAGGAGTGGGTTACACCCCCTCTGATGATTGGGCCTCTGGGCTGCTTGGTCCGCCTCGCAGGAACCGCTTCTGTTTTGTGACTCTGGTCCCCAGTGACTACTATGAGGACCACTGTGAAGGCTGCTGTGATGATGCCTGTGGTGACCTCGTCACGGACTTGGACTTGAACTCTGACCCGTGTGATGGGTGTGCTTGGGTGCCTTGTAATGCTTGGGCATATGGTGTGTATTGTGCCCCTGATCCTGGCCATGCTCAGGTGGCATGTGGTGCGAGTGTTGGCAGTGTTAGCCCTCGGTCCGCTGTGGACAAGAGTGTTGTTATCGACAGTGGCGCCACCAAGCACGTCTTCAACTCTATCCGGGTGTTCAATGCGGACTATGACACTGCAGCCTGTGAGACCTTCAGTGTGGTGCAGAGTCAGTCTGTGAGCTCCTCTGGCAGTGGCTCGGTGACCTTTGCCAAGAAGGATGTGAAGTTTGGGCGCATGGTTGGGCTACAGCTCCTTGGCACACACTGCATACCTGGACAGCCCTTCAACCTCTCATCGGTGGTGGCGCTCGAGGATGCAGGTTTTCTTGTGGACTTTGGGGCCAAAACTGTGTCCAAAGGGGGGGTGGTGTTCTCCTTTGCCAGAGTTGGCAACCAGTACATTATGCACGAGGATACATATGAGACTTTGGACACCCATCTAGCCTGTGCTGCCAAGCATACTGATGATCAACGAGACCGCTCTCACTGAAAATTTGAGGACACCAAGCCTCACTTCACCACTCATGGCCCTTTCCTCCTGGAACTATTTTCCTCTGATGACAACCACATCCTGGATGACTATTGTACCATCACTGACACATGTTTTGGTAAGGATTGGGCTGGCAGGCATTGCTATGGGAATCCACCATTCGACCATGACATCATCCTGCAGTGTCTCCAGAAGGCCCTCACTGACTTTGACAGAGACCCTTCCAACACCAAATTTATGTTTGTATTGCCTAAGTGGGTCACAGCGAGTTGGTGGAGCTTGATCTCTCGCTTTGATATTATTCATGAATACCCTGTTGGTGCAAAGATCTTCTCTACACCGAGGGAGTCATGCTACAACGTGGCCAATCTGGAACCTTGTGGCGAAGATCGTGTGTGGATTGAGGACACCAAGTGGCCAGCGGTGGTGTTGTTCAAGGACTCGCACACTACAGAGCAGCTTGACATCAAGGTGCTACAACATGTGAGGTTGGGTCACATTGGTGACAAGTCTGTTGACCACATGTTCGCTCAGAATATTCCTATGAGTATCGGTGAGTCACAATACTCTGGCAGCCCGGTACAACCCCGAGCGGTGCATTGCCTGCAGGCTGACAAAGGCCATCAGGCCCTCTGTGAAACCCACTGGGAGAGAGCTATCCAAGGATCTGGGGAATCTTGTATGGTCAGACACATGTGGACCATTCAGGACCAATGTTGGGGGGTACAGATGGTTCGTGCTGTTTGTTGATGACTCCACTACCTGGATATGCATATTCTTTCTCAAGCTCAAGTCTGACTACCTCAAGGCCTTCAAGCTATACCTGGAGGAGGTGAAGCGCCTGAGAACCATGGACCTGTCCAGCGAGTACCACATGGTCCTTCACACTGACGGTGACAGTACCATGATTGTTGGGCAAACTGCAGCTTTTTGTGAGGAGCATGGTATTGAGCAAAGGCATGGTTCCCCATACCTGCATGAGAACCAGGCGAGGGTAGAGAGGTCACACCGAGATGTACAAGCTATGGCCAGAGCTCTCCTACTGACTTCTGGGTTTGGTGTGGACATGTGGCCCCTAGCCACCCGCCATGCGGTGTACATCCTTAAACGTGTATTCAGAAAGTCTCTGGGTTGGACTTCAGCCTACTACCTCATCCAGAAGAAGCATACGAACTTGTCCCAGCTGCGAGTATTTGGGTGTATGGCTTACCCTTTCATTGACCCCACGGTTCGTGAACATAAGCTCAGTAACCGAGCTCGTGAGCTCAGGTATGTGGGACACTCTGAGGTATCGTTTGCCTATCTCCTGTATGATCATGAGTCTAGGAAGGTGGTCAACTCTGGTATGGTCACTTTCTCCGAGAGATTGGACAAGCTGGGCAAGGTGGTGACCACATGGGATCCGTCTGCAGTGACCCCTCTCAAGACCAACTTCATGGTCACCACTCTGGATGCGCCCTACAAAGATCCACCACCTACACTATTGGAGACTGTTGTATTGGAGCAGGGTGTGTACTTACCTGAAGGTAGTGATGAGATTGTGGCTGTGGTGAAGGTGGAAACCTCTGATGATGTGTGTTGGGTGAGCTTGAGCTCATATCTCAAGCCAGGCAGTGATCGCCTGTCACTATTGAGGGATTGCCCTACATATGGGAGTATCAATGCTCACTATCCACTGTTCACTAAGGTACGTGCTGTCACCGGGAAGGGGGACTCTGAGGAGGCCATGATTTGTGGACGCGCTGTTGCACCTCATGCTCAACCTTACTGCGTGGTCCTCCTCACCAATTTCACCATCATGGACCTACCTGCTGGAGACGTGCGTTTTGCACACACGTGCCTGGGTGTTCAGGCTGCAGAGACACCCACTGTGCAGAGCTCCCTATTGCCTGAGGGAGTCACTGAGCCGAAAAGTCACTCACAGGTCCTGACTTCACCTGACTGTACTAAATGGCTCAACTCTATCCAAGATGAGCTGGAGGCATGGGTACAGATCAAGAAGGCTTTACTGATGATGGACGAGGAGGATGTACTTGCTGGGGTGAAGCTGCTAAGTTGTCCCTGGTGCTTAAGGTCAAGCTAGACAAGAACAGGCAACTCCTGAAAAGGAAGAGCCGGATATGTGTGCGGGGCAATAAACAGGAGTATGGAGTGGATTACTATGACACCTTTGCACCATGTACACAGCTGTCATCAGTCAGGATCGTCATCACCCTGGCTCTGAACCTTGGCCTTGTAGTCTACCACATGGATGTTGACACTGCCTTTCTGAACTCAGTGCTCGAGGAGGACCTGTATGTTCGTCTTCCCCGAGGGCTGGTCTATGGGGGGCACAGGTGTGCCAAACTGCTGAAGGCAGTGTATGGACTTAAGCAGGCTGGTAGAGAGTGGTTTGACACCTCTGATGCCTTCATCATGGGATATGACTCCAGGATGCAGAGGAGTGACGTGGAGCCCTGCCTGTATTTCATCCGTGATGCTGCTCTCCAGGTCATTATTCTGGCCTACGTGGATGACTACCTGGTGGCCACCAATGACAAGTCATGGTATGACACCTTTGTGACCACTTTCCACGCACAGTATGCGTGCAAAGATCTTGGGGTGCTGGACTTGGTCATGGGTATCGGGGTGCGCTGGGGAAGTGATACAGCATACTTATCTCAGTCTGGCTATATCTCCCAGATGATCAGCACCTATGGCCTGGATGAGGCCAAGCCAGCAAGTTTGCCGATGTCACCTGGCACTGCGCTGACTCCTGTTGATGGTAAAGGATCCATGCCTTACCGAGCTCTTCTGGGGCAGCTGCAGTGGGTAGCTCGCTGCAGCCGGCCTGACATTATGGCAGCAGTATCAGTCCTGTCGAGGTTCTGCGCTACATATGGTCCAGAGCACTTTGTGGCCCTGAAGCAGGTGGTCAGATATCTGAAGGGCACCAGGGAGTACGAGCTGGTGCTGCGCACTGCTTCGGTGCTTGGGGGGTGTGGCACTGGACCAAGCACACCGTTGCCTCTCTCCATTTACACCGATGCTGATTATGCAGGATGCAAGGTAACCAGGAGAGGCACCTCTGGTATTGCGGTCTTCCTATGTGGGAGTTTGATCATATTCTCATCTATGATCCAGAAGTGCGTGTCTCTATCCACCACTGAGGCCGAGATCATTGCTATGTCCGAGGGAGCTCGTGAGGTCAAGTACGTCCTCAACGTGCTGGACTCTCTGCTGGACAGATGCACGCCAGTACCCTTGTACTGTGACAACCAGGGCGCCATTCACCTGGCCATTGACTACGTCAATAACTCCAGGTCCAAGCACATCGAGGTCAGGAATATGTACATCAGGGAGTTGATCAAGGCCAAGGAAGCTGAGGCTCTATACACTTCTACTGACGACAACACCTCCGACATAATGACCAAACCTCTGGCGCTCCCTCTGTTTCGAGTACATAGAGAGCGTCTGGGAGTCATGAACCTGCCTCGTGGAGACCAATCAAGATTGAAGGGGCACCATCCCCACAAACTGGAGCTGGAGGGGCACCATCCCCATAAACTGGAGCTGGAGTGGCACCATCCCAAGAACTGGGTGTTGCTGACTGAAGGGGCACCATTCCCAAGAACTGGCAGTAGGACAGCTAGACCGTCACCCTTTAGAAGGGGTATTGAAACTGCTGATCAGTTTGATGTAAAGCATGATTGTCTAGGCCTTGCGCAGTAGTCAGGATGCTCAAACCCTGAAGGAACCCTAAAGAAACCCTATGAAACCCTTAGTTTCTCTTTTGCTCGAATCCTCATTTGCCAAAGGCAGGCACTGCAATACATTTCATTAAAATGATTTTGTAAAGTGTTTAAAATGCATTTTGTGCTTTTTACATGCTTTCTAAATTCATGTTTTTGATGAGATGTCCAGACTGTCTGTGCACGTCACCAAAAGGAAAGAGTCCTCTGGGTCGGGAGCGGTGGGAAGAGCAAAAGGAACAGAGCTGAACAGGCGTGTCGCTTCGTGGCTACTTGTACATCCTGTTTGTGTCACGGAGCTACATGTGTCATTCGGCTCTACTGCAGCAGGAGTCACGGATTCTGAAAGTCTGAAACCACAAAAATTCTGTTGCACTCCAATTTGAACATTTCTCTTTTGCTCGATTCCTCATTTGCCATGAAACCAAAGATGAAACTGTGAGGCACACACAAGAAATCTGATCTCTGTCATTGTGACCATGTTAACCAAGCGAAGTAGTAGTCCATGTCTGTGTCCCTCAGAGCTGTCGGGTCGATGTAGTGTTGCACTGCCGAAGAGAACTGTGACCAGCCTCCCAGGAAGCACACTTTCTCCATTGTAACACCCACAGCTCGAGCACACGTCGTGGCACCCTTCCGGGTGCTGTGTGCAGAAAAGTGACCTCCTTCAGGAGGTCTGCAGTCCAGCTCGCTGAGAGCTAGACCAATCCAGTCATTTGCCACGGAAGCCTTGAAGTTCTTCGGGTCCTCGGGTAGCAGCCAGTAGCCGTCAGGTTGAGTCTTCGCAGAAATGCTCCAAGCTGTGTCACGGTAGAACTCCCAGTGCTCGATCAGCTCCTTCAACAGAGCCACCCCCTTCCAGGGGATCGTAAGGCGTCGCTTCACTCGATGGTGTCGCCATCCCTTCTCCTTCAGTAGCACCACTGAGAACTCATCGTCGCCACAATGAACGTGCTGCCGTGACAACGAGGTCCCCGTGTCCGGTCTGCCGAAGGTCACGAAGGCCACAACCACGTAGGTAAAGGCTCGCAGTAGCTGCAGCTCCTCAGGCGATCTCGGATTTAACTTCAGCGCTGCTTCGTGCACCCGTCGTACGTGTGCTGCTGGCAGCCACGTCCGCTGGGTCTCGATGTTCTCTTCCTGCACGGCCAGCTCCGCCTGGATGGTCGCCATCCCCTTCACAGCTCGGGTCACAGAGCGCCCCTTCGCCGGTCCAGGGTGACCAAGGTCCTCGTGGTAGTTGTTGATGGCGGACAGGTACGGCTGTAATGATGCCGACTGGATGTTCCCGTCCTCCAACAGAGAGGCGATGTACAGCAACACAGTCGCCTCCGACGCTGGCAGCCACGGCCGTTGGTGCAGCTCACAAAATAAAATGAATCGCCGCGCCTTCGGTCCGTAGTTGTCCTTCGTCGTGTCCAGCAGTGCCTTTTGCTGCATCGACACCGCCAGTTCGGTGAGCCGGGAAGGTCCCAACTCACCCCTCCACCGCTCACAAAGTGAGTGCGTGAGGAAATTTTGTACAGCACCACCGCGCTTGTACTCTTCGTAGTTGCCTCCGCCGCTCCGCTCGGTGTTCTCGCCGTCCGCGTCTGCTGTCTCGTCCGTGTTGTTGATGATTTTGAAGTTCTCTTCGGACAGGTCTAGCGTCTCCTCGTCGCCGTCGTCGTACAGCACGTGCGCCTTCCCATCCTCGTTGAACTCCTTCACCACACCCGGGTAGAAGCAGTCATCGTCCTTCCAGAACACCTCGATTCTCGTACCCACGGTCACCTTGCTTGCTGTCGTACTCGTAGCAGAGCTCCTTCGTACTTCAGCAGCGTAGTAACTCACGGGCGCGCCTCGATGAAGAACATCACAGCGTCCCATTTCGAGGGCCCGAGCAGCTCGGACCCTCCCAGCCTGCTCGGAGTGAACAGGTCCCTGCGCCGTGGCATGATCACCACCTCGGTGGCCAGGGCTTCCAGCTCTCTGAACCAGGACTGTCCCGGCCAGTACGGAGCCACCACCGTAGCAGCGGCCCCCTCCTCCCGCAGCTTGTGCGCCACCTCGTCCAGCAGCGCCCACGGGGGGTTCACCCAATTGTTCTCCCCCCGCCAGTCGTACGTCAGAGAGTCCACACCTTCGCACTTCGGGTCTTTCCACGCAGCGTAGTACCGAGGAAGCTGCGCGGAGATCTCGGAAGCGAACCGGTCGACTGTGTAGGGCCCCCACTGCTTGTTGGCCCACACGAACCAGTCCCGATTTAGCCTCCAGTCGTCCAAATCCTCGCAACGCGAAAGGTTGTCGGCCCACACGTTGGCCTCGCTGCGGATGTACCGAGCCTGCAACTCGATGTCGTGCAGATCCAGTAGCAGCCAGAGTCTCCTCATTCTCCTCATCAGGTCCGGGTTTCTGGAGGTGAAGTGTGACAGCATCGCCACCACCGCCTGGTTGTCGCAGTAGAGCCGTACGACCTTGCCCTCCAGCTCCTGCAGGAACGCCTGTACGGTCTTGTACACGGCCTCCAGCTCCAGGTGTGTAATGTGCCAGCAGCGCATCTCGTCTGGCCAGAAACCTCGCGCGGGGAACTTCAGGTTCAGCACTCCTCCCCACGCCGTCATCGAAGAGTCCGTGTGCACCTTCGCTCTCGTCGGGGATCTCCAGATCTTGCGCCCGTTCCACCTGCTCATCACAGGCAGCCTGGACCACCATTCTAAGTCCCCCCGAGCTGAACGCGAGATTTTTACCTTCGCTCCCCAGCTGCGTTTCTCCGCCAGCACGAAGTAGCGCTCCCGTAGGTAGAGCCGCGCTGCTGGTACTGCCAAGTACACGGACTGGCAGAGTCCCGTGAAGGACGCCAGTCTCCTGGCAGGAATCCACCTCCGATTTCTCGCCACGTCGCACAGGATCTCCTTCGCCTTGGCGTGGATTTTGTGCACCCGTCGTTCTGTCACACGGAATTGTCCCAGCTTCAGGTCCACCTCCAGCCCGAGGTGCTCCACCACCTGCGTAGGCTCCCAGTGGCCCTTCTTCTCGTTCCGCCGTAGGCCAAGTCGATGAAGCACCAGTTGAACTTTTTCTCGACGCAGAAAGCCATCTCGCTGAGAGTCGACCAGCACCAGAAAATCGTCCATGTACGGTAGTACTCGCATTCCGCTGTGACGGTTCGCGTCCCCGCCAGCACCACCGGTCCTGCGACGGACTGACCATCGTTGTCGTACTGCGGAACCGTCCCGCAGTCTCTTGATTTCTCTGCGATCCTCCGCTGCCTGTGGAGAACGCAAAGCCTCCACCATCACGCGTACGAACTTGCAGAAAACTCTCGGAGCGTCGCTCCATCCGAACGGCATCGCTGAACATTGAAGCAGGTCCCCTTGCAGGTCGAACTGCATGAACTTCTGGAAGTCCGGGTGGATTCCCAGCGCGTGTAAACCGTCCTGGAGGTCGAAGCTGAAGCACCAGTAGCCCGGTTTCGCCAGTCTCCTTAGTTTCTTCAGCGTCTCCATCTTCACACGATTTTTTACACACCACTGGTTCAGCCATCGGAAGTCAACCACCAGTCTCCACTTGTTCGTACCCGGTTTTGGCACTAAAAAAGCGCGAGAAACGTGAGATCTTCTCGTCGCTCTCGTCCAGGCACCGTTCTCCAGCAGCCTCTCCTTCTCCGCGTCCAGCCACACCTGCTGCTGCCGCGTAGCATCCCTCAGTGACACCCCGTGGTCGAACGGAGGCGGAGGCTTGCGCTTCCACCTCAACTTCACCCCATGAGTAATCCATTGCATCACCTCGGAACTGGCGCCCGCCGCGCGCCATGCTCCCCTCCGCTGTCTCACCTGCTGTTGCACGGTGAGTTTCCCCCGTCCAGCGCCCGGAGAGGGCTGTTGCGCTGGACGGGGTGGCGGCACGCACATCACGCATCGGCCGCGGGCTTTCCGCCCCGGCCCTTGCCGCCGCCTTTGTCGGTAGGCTGCTTCGTACCGTCCTTCTCCTTGTTCTTACGCTCCTTCCAGCGGTCGCGGTCCCGTGGATCTTTTACAACCCGCGTTTCCGCGCTCGCTGCGTTCTTCGACGTAATGTTCAGCATCGCCCTGCCGCGGTTCTTGTCGAAGTCGTTCAGCCATTGCTGCAACACCTCGTCCGCCACCACGCCGTCTGCTGCCTGGTACACCCTGTCCTCCACGAACTGCAGCTTTGCGCGTAGAGCGTCTGATCCTCCACGCTGCGAAGAACCAGGCTCCTGCTTCAGCTGCCCGCGCAGTTCCAGCATCGTCCAACGGTTGCAAAGCAACGCGTAAATGCCGTGGACCGAGTTGGTAACCTCGTGGCAGTGTTTTTGCCATTCTCTCAGCGTCAATCCGCAGTCCTCACTCACGTCCAACGCCTGGTTGCACGCGTTCACCACGTCGTGCAAGTAAGACAGTGCCGGAGCCAGAACCATGCACTCGTACTTCATCGAAGAGTTGGACTTCTTGGAGAGCGCGTCGTACGTCTTGCTGCCGTGCAGGTCGTACAACTGCGGCATCCTCGTTGTCAGTGTCGCCGGCCGCGGTGGGAACGGGTTGACGGAGGCTGCTGGCACGTAGTCCAGCTTCTTCCTTCTCTCCAGAAGTTGCTCGGCGGACTTGGCTGCGGATTCCGGGTCAGAAGTCCCAGGCTTCGCTGCCACCTTCGCCTCCAGCTTAACGTTGATCTGTGCTTGACGTTGAAGCTCAGCACGCAGCAGTCGATGATCCTCTGCCTGCTGCCTCTGCATCTCAAGCAGCTCCCCCTGCTGCTTTTGCATCGTCAGAATTTGTTGTAACAGCACGTCCTGGGTGGACGGTGCTGCCGGGGAAGGGGAAGCCTGCCCGATGTCTGGCTTCGCCGGGAGGGGAGGGAAATCCTCTGTAGACTTGCTCTTCGAAGAACCAGCCATTCTCTCTCCCTCAGAGGAGTCACAGTGAAGTCAATCGTACTGTCGTAGTCGCTGTGAAGCCGTCGTTTGAAGTCGTAACGCCGTCCCCGCGACTTCACTGTCAGATCTCCTGTCGTCGTTCGATCGCCGTCGTACAACCAAGTGGTCTAGTCACTACCTACTCTACTGTTTTACCGGTGAAACAGGTGAAGAAAATTACAAAATCGGATTTGCAGTGTGCCTCACAGAGTACCGTAGGTACCCGTGAAGTTCCTGTTTGCAAGAGCAAAAGGAACAGAGCTGAACAGGCGTGTCGCTTCGTGGCTACTTGTACATCCTGTTTGTGTCACGGAGCTACATGTGTCATTCGGCTCTACTGCAGCAGGAGTCACGGATTCTGAAAGTCTGAAACCACAAAAATTCTGTTGCACTCCAATTTGAACAATCTAGATCTGTAGATCTGCTAAACTAATCGTGGCCGTTGGATCATATGATGACCATCGGCAAGACACAGTGTGTAATAGTTCATCGTCCCATCGCAGACGTGTCACTGCAGTCGTTATGAACTCGACAGTGACACGTCATACTCTAATTAGTGAACTTTCGCTTAGACTGCCCAATCAGTAATGTTTGGGCGCTAATGTTCGTGGCGTTTCAAGCTGCGAACTGATATATCTTTTGAGAATGAAAGTTTACGCTTGCTTTTGCGAAATACCCTGTATAGAATTCCAACAGTCTAAGGCGCTTCTCAGCGAGGCGTTGCGACAGCGGAGGTGGCTCCGAGCTCGGAAGCTGGCAGCGTTCACGGGGCTCTGCCAGTCTGTGCATCTGGCAGTTCCTCCGGCGAGATTGTATCTCGGGGAGCTCCACTTCGTGCTCTCCACGAGGCGGGGATGGGGCGCGAAGGTGAAGCTCACACGCCAGGCGTGGAGCGACATCGAGTGGTGGCTCAGGCTGCCGGCTCAGGCTGCCGGCTCAGAGCCGGTGGAACGGTCGCAAGATTTGGCGCAGCCCCACGAGAGCGAAGGTGCACAGCGACGCGTCTCTGTTCGCATGGGGCGGGGTGCTGAACCTCAAGCACGCGGCAAGAGGATTCTGGTCTGACGAGCTGCGGCATCTGCACATCACGCACCTGGAGTTGGAGGCCGTGTACAAAACAGTGCAATCCTTCCTGAGAGAGCTCACCGGCAAGGTGGTGCGCCTCTACGGTGACAACCAGGCGGTGGTGGCCATGCTCTCGCACTTCACGCCACGCGCGGAGCTGATGCGGCGGATGCGGCGCCTATGGATCCTGCTGGACTTAAACGACATCGAGCTCCAGGCGAGGTACATCAAAAGCGAGGCAAACGAGTGGGCCGACCGCTTGTCTCTGGACAAGGCCTTGGCCGACTGTCGGCTGAACCGCAGGTGGTTTCAGTGGGCGGAGCGGGAATGGCACCGGCACACAGTGGACCGCTTCGCCTCAGAGCTCTCCGCCCAGCTACCGCGCTACTACGCACAGTGGCACGACCCGGGGTGCGGGGGCGTGGACTCTTTGGCCTTTTCCTGGCTAGGAAAGGTCAATTGGGTCAACCCCCCGTGGTCCCTCCTCGACGAGGTGGCGCACAAGCTGCGGGAGGAGAGGTGCGCCGCTACGGTGGTGGCGCCCTACTGGCCGGGGCAGATGTGGTTCCAGCAGCTGGAGGCCATGGCCGACGAGGTGGTGATCCTGCCCCGGAGCAGGGACCTCTTTACTCCCAGCCGGCTGGGAGGGTCCGAGCTGCTCGGGGCCTCAAGCTGGGACGGCATCATGTTCCGCATCTCCGCGTCCCAGTAAGCCATTACCTGCAGGATGGGAGGCGAGCGGCCGGGCGGGCTCCGCAGGCGGGGCTGGCTGCTGGCTGCAAGGTGAAGGTGTTCTGGCCCCAAGATGATGCCTGGTACACCGGCACCGTGGGTGACACGGGGCCTGACGGCCTGACCCACATTGCCTACGAGGATGGTGACAAGGAGGACCTGGACATGAGCAAAGAGAGGTATGAGGTGCTCCCGGCAGCGGTGCAGGAGGTGGTTGGCTGGGATGCGGCGCTTCAGGAGCGCTGGAGAGGGGAGCTGGGGGATTGCTCCCTCACTGAGCTGGCAGTGCAGATGCAGGGGGCAGCATTGGGCGACAAGACGGTGGGCAACTACCGGCCGAAGGCTTGGGCCTTCATGGCGTTCTGTGAGGCGGAGGGCAGGCAGTGGCTTCCGGCAACGGGGGCCACGGTGAGGCTGTACATTGCCCACATGCTGGACAAGGGCACGGTGCAGGCGTCCAACATGCAGCCTTACCTGTCCGCCATCAACAACTCCCACGAGGACATGGGGTTCCCTTGGCCTGCCAAGGGCCGGGCGGTCTCCAGAGCGGTGAAGGGCATGTCCCGCCTCTAGGTGCAGGCGGCTGAAGCCGCGGGTGAGGAGCAAACGGTGCGGACCTGGCTGGCTGCCAGACATGTCTCGGCGGTGCATGAGCACGGGCTGGGGCTGGAGCCGGTGGGCCGGGCAGCTACGGAGCTGCTCAGGGCGTGCACCTACGTGGTGTTTGCCTTTGTCACCTTCGGCCGGCCGGAGACGGGCGTCTCCATGCGCATGGAGCACATCAGCATCACAGGTGATAACATCTCCGTGGTTCTCCACAAGGAGAAAGGCAGGGGGCACGTGCGCCTCAGGAGGAGGCTCACCATCCCCGCAGTGAGGGTGGCGGGGCTTGTGCGGCTCCTGCAGCACTGGCAGCAGGTGCGAGATGCCTGCTGGGGGCAGCGCCTAGTGACGGGCTCGGAGGTGTAGGGCAGCTACTGGAGGCTGCCGTGGGAGCAAGGGAAGCTCCAGTCGGTGCAAGCTAATGGCTGGGTGCAGATGGCATTGGGGAAGCTGGGGTGTGTCCCTCCGGAAGGGGGACACTTCTCTGGCCACAGCACCCGCAAGGGGGCTTGTACATGTGCCAGGGTTGTGGGCGCGGCCCTTGAGAAGTGCTGCTTCCTGGGCGGCTGGTCTCAGCTGTCCTCTACCATCCACTCCTATATTGACCTGGCAATTGTTCCCGACGAGCAAATGGAGAGGTACTTCGGGTGAACCACTCCGAGATGGCGGCAGCAGCAGCAGCGGCAGCTTGGCACAGAGCAGTGTGCCTAGTGATCTCTGTTACATGGTTACAATTTAGAGCCTGCGGAATTTTAGAGGTTTCTGTGCCGGTAGATCGATCAATGTTTCGTGAGCCGTTAGATCAATCATCTGAGGGCTTGCACTCCAAACAATACATTACCAAAAGTATTTAGGAGTTCCACCCGTGGGAATCCCCAGCTCGGTTCTTTTGCCTTCCCTACCCACCCAACCCAGAAGACTCTAAACATTTTGCCTTAGAAGCTGTGCATCAGCCTAAAAAGCATGTGAAGTTGTGAATCAGCCGAGTAAAAACATTCCAAAAAGAGATTTTCTCTCACACACTTAAAAGCATGTAAGAAGAAAGATAATTTCAATGAAATGCTATGCAGTGTGCCTGTTGGCAATGAGATGTGAAGAGCAAAAGAAATGCCGGAAACGGTACCAGAGGGAGTGGCCAGGGGGGTTGCATACATTTACGGAAACGATATCGGAGGGAGTGGCCAGGGGGTTGTGGTATATATTCCCGGGAAGCAATATCAGAGGGAGTGGCTAGGGGGGTTGCATATATTGCCGGCAACAATATAGAGGGAGGGCTAGGGGTTTGCACATATTGTCGAAAACGATATCGAGGGAGTGGCCAGGGGGTGCATACATTGTCGGCACAGTATCGAGGGAGGGCTGTGGGGGTTGCATACATTGCCGGCAACAAAGATCAGAGGGAGTGGCCAGGGGGTTGCATAGCATTGCCGGCAACAAAATCAAAGGAGGGCTGATGGGGCTGTACATTGTCGGAAACGGTATCAGAGGGAGTGGCCAGGGGGGTGCATATATTCCGGAAAATATTGAGGTGGCCGTGGGGGTTGCATATTTTCCCGAATTAGTATCGGAGGGAGGCCAGGGGGGTTGCATATATTCCCGGAAAATGGTATCAGAGGGAGGGCCAGGGGTTGCATATATTGCCGGCAACAGGCCGGAGGGAGTGGCCAGGTTGCATATATTGCCGGAATCGGTATCAGAGGGAGTGGCCAGTGGGGTTGCATATATTGCCGGAAACGGTATCAGAGGGAGTGGCCAGGGGGGTTGCATACAATGCCATGCCAGAAGAACCAGACCTTCTAACGTGTGCACATCCGAAATTTATGTAGGCGCACATAATACAAACAGAGAGATGTGAGGTAGTGTGAGGAAGTATAACATCACGGAGATGCTCTTAGGTCGTGTCGCGATCCTTCATACACTCGTTAGCTGCTGCTGAAGCAGCAA
The DNA here is from genome assembly GCA_001247695.2 of Cymbomonas tetramitiformis. Classification (NCBI taxonomy): domain Eukaryota; kingdom Viridiplantae; phylum Chlorophyta; class Pyramimonadophyceae; order Pyramimonadales; family Pyramimonadaceae; genus Cymbomonas; species Cymbomonas tetramitiformis. The sequence goes on along the minus strand of LGRX02013555.1, from coordinate 2,010 downwards.
TGGTGATCTACTGTTGGAAGTGCAGATTGTGCTTCGGATGCCACGAGTATATCTGGAACAAACTTGCCCTCGGGTCCGTATTACTGGATGGAGCCCCCTTTGGCGGCATGCCTCTCTGACGGCGATACAAGAGAGTGCAGCAGTCGCGGCTACCGTGGATGATGAAGGAAGGATAGCATCCAAAGGCTTTCGGCCAAGTGCTTCCTACCCAATATGAAGAACCACGCGAAGGATGAGCATATCCTTATCCACAATATCTTGTTTTCCCGTAATACTGATCATTTTACAAAAGCGCAAACGTGTGCAGCAAATGCTGGATTCTTTAGCCGGTTGCCGCGGGGTAAAATACGTGACAATGCGTGAAGAAGCTCCACAGGCGATCGGGCCGGAAGAGTGACATCTCTTGCACCTGAGTCATAATCGATCTGCTTCTCCTCGAGCGCCAGCCACACGCGTTCGCAGAACGGGCACCTGGGCTCACAACGCAGCATTTGAGTTGTTCCTAGGCGTGAAATAGCCGCACTGAATCATCCTATTGTGCAGTCATATCCCTGTCTGCTCTTCAAAACGCTCATACGGCTACGGTATTCGACAATCGTTCGGGCAGGGCTGGACGCAAGCATTGAAGCTCTGGCAATTGAGCAGAAGAAGTGCCCATGACGATAGGCGAGAGCACACAAGCGAGTACTTGCCGCACGAAAACCCAGGTTTTCCCCACCCGCACGAAAACCCAGGTTTTCCCCGCCACGGCTAACACTGCTCGTCATAAGGCAGGGGGACGCTAGTTGCGACCAGTATTAGAGTGGCATAGGTTATGCCGTCGGCCAATCTGAGGTTGATACCAGGCATTAGTGTCGCGATAAAAGACGACACGCTTGTCGGAGGGAGGGTCCCCCTCGCCGGAGCTCTCCACCCAGGATCCAGGGGCGGAAGATGGAACCTGCTAGACAAGCGCTCTTGTCAGATACCAAATTCAACGTGGCGTTATTTCAGTCGGCCTTCTCTATCTGCTCTTGGCAGGTAGGCGAAGCGCGGGGGGAGTGTGTTCCGGGAAAGCGGCATCACAACGGAACGCGGCGAGTGTGTACGAGTTGGACAAAGTGTCACAACGTTTTTCAAGCAGGCTAGGATGGGATGGCTTTCAGCGGTAGCGCCTAAATCAAACTAACAGAAATACAGCAGCAGCACGCGGGAGTTAAAGGCAGAAAACGGCTGACACCTTTAACTCCCGCGTGCTGCCACGGCTGCAAGTGGCCGGGCGAAAACTTCCCCAACGCCACGTGCACTTATCACAGGCGTGAGGGTAGGTGAGTGCCACCGTGCATAGGAAAGCGAGCGACATAGAGTCTAAAGCTATCACTGCTTGCTGGGAAAAGGCTAGATATTCTGCGAGAACAGATTGTACGAGTAAAGTACTCCGCGACGAAGAAAGGGGCTGATTTTGCGCAGCGCACCAGGTTCTGCCGAAGCGAATATGCTGCCAGTTCGGGAGATTTGGTAGTAGTCTGAATCTCATCCCACGTGGCGGATTCAAGAGATGCACCCACTAAAAGCTTCTTCTTCGTGTGAGGACGCAGCGATCGGGAAAATGAAGGTTTTGGGGCGACGTGACCATGATGCACTTTCCTAACAGACTTCTCAGATACGATACTTTCAAGCTTTCGTCGAGATACCACGGCAGGGGTGCTCAGGATTTGATAACTGAAGATAGCCATTTGCAAATTTTGTAGTACCTATGCCCAGAATGTAGAGAAAGTGTTCCCCCGCAACGCTCCACGTGCTGTTCAATTCATCCCTTATCTCTATGACGTGCCAATTGTTTTTTCCCTCAGGTGGGAAATCGCTCCCCATCAAGCGTGGACCACCTCACACCCGATTAATCTCACCCCCTCTTCCCCAACCATAGCTAACCCGACCTCAGAGTGTCAAAGGCATTCTCGCCTACCTCCCAAGCGGTCCACCCCCCTACCCCCTCCCCCGATTCGATGGGATGCATGTCCACTTACCGAC
>LGRX02013554.1:0-21554 GCA_001247695.2 Cymbomonas tetramitiformis | reverse complement strand
TGTGTAGGGGAATCTTGTGCTGTGAGGAAATTTGGGTTTGACGGAGTAGGATCAGGCGAGTGATATGTTTGGGAAGCTTGATGGAAGGTGGGGGAATGTGGGATGGCGCTTTGTAGCGTTGGGGATGTGAACGAAGGGATAGGCGGCACTCCAAGTTGTTGTAACGATGCCGTTGAGCTGCCCGTGGGAGTTCTAGGAGATCGTTGCCCTACGTTTCTGGACGCGTGCAATACATCGTATTGAACACATATTGCAGGCATATTGCACGCGTATTGACAATAAATGTTCAATACAATAAAAAATGTTACAATATGTGTGCAATATGCCTGCAAGCGCTCCAACATGTGTGCAACATAGTATTGCAGTGAGCCCTCATGTATTGGAGACATATTGAAGTTCTGATGCAGAGAGTTATTTCAATATGCCTTAAACACATGTGTAGTATAGGGTTGGAGACATGCACCATGCATGTCGCAAACACTATGAAGGCATGTTGCAGACATATTGCCCACATATTGTATACATATTGTATACATATTGTATACATATTGTATACATATTGTAAGTCAACATTCAATATGTTGGATACACACTGCGGACCTACTGCATACGTATTGAACATGTAAACTCAATATGTTGTATATATATTGTGGACCTATTGAATATGTATTGAAACGGAACATTCAGTATGTTGGGTACATACTGCGGACATATTGCATACGTATTGAACATGTAAATTCAATATGTTGTATATATATTGTGGACCTATTGAATATGTATTGAAACGGTGCATTTAGTATATTGGATACATACTGCGGACCTATTGCACACATATTGAACATGAAAATTCAATATGCTGTATATATATTGCGGACATATTGCATATGTATTGAAACGGTACATTTAGTATGTTGGATACATACTGCGGACCTATTGCATACGTATTGAACATGAAAATTCAATATGCTGTATATATATTGCGGACATATTGCATATGTATTGAAACGGAACATTCAGTATGTTGGATACATACTGCGGACCTATTGCATACGTATTGAACATGCAAATTCAATATGCTGTATATATACTGTGGACATATTGCATATGTACTGAAACGGAACATTCAATATGTTGGATACATACTGCGGACCTATTGCATACGTATTGAACATGCAAATTCAATATGCTGTATATATACTGTGGACATATTGCATATGTATTGAAATAAAAGTTGCCTATATTGGATATATACTGAAGACCTATTGCATGCATATTGCACAGACATATTCAACATGCTGCAAGTATGATGTGGACCTATTGCATATGTCAACGAGAGGCATATTGAACACAATTAATATTGAATACAATTACAAATTGTCAAATTTGTTTCACAATTGGCCCCCCTGCCGTACGTAGGCTACCTCCACTACAAGGTTTTTTATTTTTGTTCTTCCCTCGCGCATGAAGGCCTTCTGCAAGAGGACGGACGCCTCCGAGCCGGGATTCCCCACTCGGTGGTTAGCGTCCATCCCTTCCGGGAGGCGCTTGTCCACCTCCTTCATGATGTAGGAGATGGCGCTGCGGACATATGCATATGGCTTCTCTTTGCAAAGCATCTTCATGTCGAGGATATCAGTTACCTGCAGCCCCACCAAACGAAATACATGTGTCAAATATTGGAAATATAGTACAGTACTATTACAGTACTATTACAGTACTATTACAGTACTATAACAGACATATTGTACACATATTGTGCACATATTGTGCACATATTGAAAGGGTTGGTGCGCACCTTGATACCGATGAGCCCCTCGGTGAGGGGGAAATCGGGGCCGTCCATGATGTGGTTGGGGAGAATATCCCCAACCGCATTCGCCACCACCAACCCGGCGAACAGCCCGACGTTGGCCTTCAATCGGCCGGTGTTCGTCACGAGTTGGCCTTTGTCGGGACGGAGCGAACTCTTCATCGCTTCGTACTCCGTTTGAGCCCCCGCGTACACCACCACCTCTTTCCCCACCTTGAAGATGTCTTCAACATTGGGGGCTTCGGGCTTGGCAAGCTTGGCGGGCTTGGCCGGTGACGCGGCCGGTGACGCGGCCGCCTTGGCCTTGCCCTTTGCGGATGCGGAGGCGGGGCCCTCCGAGGCCTTGGCCTTGCCCTTTGCGGATGCGGATGCGGAGGCGGGTGCTTTTTTGGCCTTGGCCTCCACCTCCTTTTTCTTGGCATCCGCCTCCAGGCGGTCAGCCTCCTCCTCGTCGTCCTTGTCGGGGGCGTTGTGGTCGTAGAGATAGGCGACTGCAAACAAAAAATGCTATCAACCGTAAGTTTTATGTCGTATGTGTACAGTATGTTACAGGTATGTTACAGGTATGTTGCAGGTATATTACATACATATTGCAGGCATATTGTTGCCCTACCTTTCAGAAAGGTGCACAAGTATGCTGAGTATGCTCAAGGTGTGCTGTGGCATGCTTCACATATACTGCGAGCGTGTGTCAAGTGTATTAGAGGGTGGGAACGTACCCAGCCGCTGTCTTGCCTCCCCTTGCAAGCACTCCACCTTGCTGTTAGGCCCCTCCTCCAATTCGAATTCGGGGAGGGCTTTGAGCACCTCCATCTTCTGGGCGATTTGCCGCACCGGGCATGTGGTAGGGACCCCCTCCTCCATACACGTGGTGTACGGATGTAGCTTTTGGGGGTCCACCCACGTACACATTCCGGTTTTCGTGTCGGTCGCCCACCGGCCGCACTTCCAAAGATATCGGTTGTTGTTCACGATCGAACGGGCTTTCGCCCGCACGAAGGAGTTAGTGGGCGCGGTCGCCCACTTGCAGCGGTTTTGTACCGCGGTGACGTACTTCGACACCGCGGACTCTTGCTTCGGCACGTGAAGTAGGGGCTCAAGACGCCCGTCCTTCACGCGCAATTCTGCAAGTAATTCTCCCCAAACCCTTCCCAAATCAATATTTTTTCATGCAACGAAGGAACCAAGTTAAGTAAACGAAGCCGCATGCTTAGTACGTACCAAACTCCTCGTGACATGCTTTAATTAGTTGAGCTTCGAACGCGCTTCGAGCCCCCTTGCGCCTTTTTTTGCTCCCTTCCCCCCCTCCCTCCTCATCGTCCTCGTCGTCTTCCTTCGCCCTTTTCTTGCCTTTGTCGAGGAAAGCCAATGGGGTTTCCTCGATCCCTTTTGGCTCGCTAGGTGTCCCCTTTGCCCTCACCTTCGCAACGTAGTCAACGAAGCCCTCGTGCGTATGCTCAACGCCAAACAGCTCGCAGCTTTCTACATACTCAGCGTGCAACTCTTTGACTGACATTTTTCTTACACCTCTGCTGGCTTTTCTTACACCTCTGCTGGCTTTGTTTACACCTCTGCTGGCTGGTGCTGGAACGTGCTGGAAGGGCGGCTGCTGGAACGTCAACGTGCTTCCAGGAGGCCTTCCGTACGCGATGGGTGTTACCATGCATCGTGCACACATGTTGGCCGCATGTATCGGGCGCATTGCACCTGCGACGACCGACCGTTAGGAAATGCATTTTGAAATTTCGTCCATCGTGCATCTCGTCAATCATGCATCGTGCATCTCGTGCATCGTGCAGCTCTTTTTCTTTTTTTTTGGGGGGGGGAACGTCTAACCCGATTTTTCATTTGTGTTCATTACTGTAGTGTAACCCAGTACGCAACATCTTTTCAATCACGTTGTCACAATGGTCTAGTGGTTGGCCGTCGGTCTTCAAAGCCTGCGGTAGTGGGTTCGAGTCCCACTGGAGGTATACACCTTGTCTGCGAGGAGTTGAGCTCCTCCTCGCTGGCGAAGTGTACCACCTCCATCTAAAGGTCAATGACAACCTTTTTTATCCAGGCCATCTCAGGGGTCATTTTGGGGGTACTTCTTGAGTTACGAATTCGGCCGTTCGATTCACGAACGAGGGGTGCAGATTCTCCTAAAAATTAAAATTCCAAAATTGTTTCCCCGAAAATCGTTCAATCTGTTCAATACTACTGCAATACGTGAGGGCTCACTGCAATACGCGACCGCTTGCAGGCGTATTGAAATGGCGTATTGGAGATGGGTCGAAAAAGTGCCAAGTCAGTTTTGCGAAGATCCGTCTGACGTGGCACTGGCAAAGCTGACATCAGCAGTTTTCAATACATCTCCAATACGCCATTTCAATACGCCTGCAAGCGGTCGCGTATTGCAGTGAGCCCTCTTGTATTGAAGTAGTATTGAACAGATTCTCCTCTAAAAAGTTTTTTAAATTTTTGTAAAGGCCAATATGCGTGCAACCGCGTGCAACCGCCTGCAGAGCTCAAGGCAGGGATCACTTCAATACGTGAGGGCTCACTTCAATACGTGAGGGCTCACTTCAATACGTGAGGGCTCACTTCAATACGTGAGGGCTCAAGACCTTGAGCCCTGCCTTTAGCCCCCCCTTTCAGTATGCTGCGGAAGTGTTGAAGTGAGCCCTAAAAAAGTTGAAAAAACATGTTCTTCAATTCTGGTGAGACTTGTTATATGGACTCAGGAGCTATATTTTGCGACATAGCTTGTGTGCGTTTTTTTGTGGGGGGGTCCGAAAACCTACTTTTGGGTTATTGCTTTACTTGAAAGTTCCTTCAGCATATCGTCAATATGTCCGCAGTATATGTCCAATATATTACAGCATAGTTGCAGTACATTTTCGAAGGGTGATGGGCGTGGTAAAGGGGACTTCAATGCAGTATGGTCCGAGGAGATCAAATTGTTCATGGTGAAAAGCGACCTCGCCATGAACGATCCCCTCAATCATCATCACCAAGTGATGCGGAGCGACATCGAACCGGCTTGCCTTCGGCTAGAGCCGCCGCCCTCGTCCAAGGGAAGGCGGCCCCCCCCGTACAACAATCTTCGTTAGCCAAGCGCGCGATGAGAAATCCCGCGCAAGGCGGGTGCTTAGCCGATCGAGAGCCGATCAAACCTTCCAATGCTCAGGAGGGTACATCCCTCAAACCCCCTCCCAATATCAAGCTCATATTCCCGGAAGGTTGGAGTACCGCGGAAGGCTTCCGCGACCCGGAGTATGAAACGATTACGAAGAAGGAACGCCTTTTGGCGTGGATTGCGCCTCCACATCTTCCAATATCTACGAGGGAACTGGAGTTGTCCGCGAGGTAGCACCCTTTCTCTTTCTTCTCGACGTTGAGGTTGTGTCTTTCTTGCTTCACAGGACTCTTTGCTACATGTATGCAACATGGTTACCATATGTTGCATACATATTGAGATTATATTGTAGGGATCCTGGAACACATTGCAGGAAAGTCGATGCGCACTATGTGGAAGTGGACACGGTATGGCATCATAAGTGGCTGCCAACGCGACTGCTCCCGCACGATTTCTCCAGATTGGCGCACGATTTATCTCCAGACAATACCGCGTGGCCGACTTGGTTACCACCTTCCGACATCTTGGAGCTAGAACCGGCAACGGTAACCTTTAAGGGGAAATCGTTTCGACTTGTTCCACCGGTGCCTAATTGCTTGCAACGGATTGTCGAAAGGATTCGTGGCATGCAAGAGGCAAGGTAAGGGACTCTCGCGGGGCATGATTTCCCTCCCACCATTCATCACGTGGCTCGCTGCAATAGTGCTGCAGTACGCTATCGTGATGGTTGCAGCATGTTGATGGGATGTTGAAAACATGTTGGGACGATATTGTGCAGAGATGCGGGCGAGGCGCCCCCCGAGGCGCACGAGGCCCAAAGCAAGGAGTCCCCCCCGCCGCCCAATGCTGAGGCACCCACGAGCCCTCCACTAGCCGGCGGGAGTGCAAGGTAAGGGACTCTCGTGGGGCATGGTTTCCCTCCCACCATTCCTCACGTGGCTCGCTGCAATAGTGCTGCAGCACGCTATCGTGATGGTTGCAGCATGTTGATGGGATGTTGAAAACATGTTGGGACGATATTGTGCAGAGATGCGGGCGAGGCGCCCCCCGAGGCGCACGAGGCCCAAAGCAAGGAGTCCCCCCCGCCGCCCAATGCTGAGGCACCCACGAGCCCTCCACTAGCCGGCGGGAGTGCAAGGTAAGGGACTCTCGTGGGGCATGGTTTCCCTCCCACCATTCCTCACGTGGCTCGCTGCAATAGTGCTGCAGCACGCTATCGTGATGGTTGCAGCATGTTGATGGGATGTTGAAAACATGTTGGGACGATATTGTGCAGAGATGCGGGCGAGGCGCCCCCCGAGGCGCACGAGGCCCAAAGCAAGGAGTCCCCCCCGCCGCCCAATGCTGAGGCACCCACGAGCCCTCCACTAGCCGGCGGGAGTGCAAGGTAAGGGACTCTCGTGGGGCATGGTTTCCCTCCCACCATTCATCACGTGGCTCGCTGCAATAGTGCTGCAGCACGCTATCGTGATGGTTGCAGCATGTTGATGGGATGTTGAAAACATGTTGGGACGATATTGTGCAGAGATGCGGGCGAGGCGCCCCCCGAGGCGCACGAGGCCCAAAGCAAGGAGTCCCCCCCGCCGCCCAATGCTGAGGCACCCACGAGCCCTCCACTAGCCGGCGGGAGTGCAAGGTAAGGGACTCTCGTGGGGCATGGTTTCCCTCCCACCATTCCTCACGTGGCTCGCTGCAATAGTGCTGCAGCACGCTATCGTGATGGTTGCAGCATGTTGATGGGATGTTGAACACATGTTGGGACGATATTGTGCAGAGATGCGGGCGAGGCGCCCCCCGAGGCGTACGAGGCGCACGAGGGGCATGCTTTAGATGGGACCATCGGAAGTAGCATGCCTGACTTGCGGGCATCCTCAATGTCGACTAGTTCATCGTCCATATCGAAGAGCTTTTCCAGGTGATACATCTCATCATGTTTCCTTGCCTACTTGCTTTAGCCGTAACTATGCTGCAGCACGCTATCGTGATGGTTGCAGCATGTTGATGGGATGTTGAACACATGTTGGGACGATATTGTGCAGAGATGCGGGCGAGGCGCCCCCCGAGGCGCACGAGGCCCAAAGCAAGGAGTCCCCCCCGCCGCCCAATGCTGAGGCACCCACGAGCCCTCCACTAGCCGGCGGGAGTGCAAGGTAAGGGACTCTCGTGGGGCATGGTTTCCCTCCCACCATTCCTCACGTGGCTCGCTGCAATAGTGCTGCAGCACGCTATCGTGATGGTTGCAGCATGTTGATGGGATGTTGAACACATGTTGGGACGATATTGTGCAGAGATGCGGGCGAGGCGCCCCCCGAGGCGTACGAGGCGCACGAGGGGCATGCTTTAGATGGGACCATCGGAAGTAGCATGCCTGACTTGCGGGCATCCTCAATGTCGACTAGTTCATCGTCCATATCGAAGAGCTTTTCCAGGTGATACATCTCATCATGTTTCCTTGCCTACTTGCTTTAGCCGTAACTATGCTGCAGCACGCTATCGTGATGGTTGCAGCATGTTGATGGGATGTTGGAAACATGTTGGGACGATATTGTGCAGAGATGCGGGCGAGGCGCCCCCGAGGCGCACGAGGCGGCAAATTCAGCTGGTTTAGACGACGGCAGGTACTATTTCGGGATTTCTGGATTCATTGATGTAGTCACTGTTGACGCGGAACGTAGTCCTCACCAATTTCCACTTGACGTTACCCCCGAGGGAGACAACCTACCATCGAATGCGGATGAAGCCTACGACTTCTTCGAAGCTCATCAAGCAATTTTGACACCGATCCGTATGGAAACTGTTGTCTACCTAGTACACGATGGCAACTTCGAGGCGACTACATACGGCTCGCTGCTGCCCGACGACTCTCAACTCGATAATCCTACACGAGACAATGTGCGGGAGGTTCGGTGCCTTGGGCGACATTGGAGGAGCGTTTCGACAATAAATGATTGGCCAGATTTGATCCGTGCGGTTGGAGTTTGGTCTTTAATTGCGGTTACCACGGATGCCATGGCTGCCGAGATGGAAGAGCCCATGAGGTATGTACGAATATTTAGGCACCTCAACTTGCATACTGATTTTTCATGATATAATATGTTGCAATATATCAGAAACCGTTGCCGGTATATTGAATATGTATGGGAGATATACTGCGGTGGGCGAAGCAGATCTCCGGTGGAAGAGCCAGCTGAGGCGAAGGACACCGAGATGGGTGAGGTGAAGGACACGGCGGGCGAAGCCGATCCTTGGCTCTCGCTCCATGCAATGCATCGTCGAAATGTGGGCACCGTAACATTGGAGCGAGGGCGGTTTCTATGCGATTGTGCCATGTGCTACGGAGTTGACCTACGTGGAAACGTGGTGAGCAAGGCCACCCGCACACGACATCGGAAACTCCACGGGCAGATCCAGCCACCCGCACCGGACCCTGAAGAAATCGATGCTGTAGTTTGTGGCAACCGCGGCGAAACCTTAAGGTACTCTCCGCCCTTTCTCTCCCATGAATGATTGGGCAAGCTTGCGTGACAACACATTCGCAATATGTTGACAACGTATTGAAGGTGCATTGCAACTCTCCTACAGACATACGGATGTGGACGTCACGATGGATGACAAGGAGGGCGAACATGCCGAGGAAGCCGGGAGGACAAGCGCAGAAGACGAGGTGGTACACGCACAACAGGACGTGGAAGCCAAGGATGTGTCGAGTCAAGGCGGCGAGGCCGGAGTTCCCGACGACGAGGATGGCGATGCGCCTAAGACCGAGGATGCCGATGGTGAGACCAAGGATGGCGGTGGGGAGGATTTGGGGTTCGATGAAGAAGACGACGGAGATGCCGTCCACTCCGTTAAAGCAGCGATTGCTACACAATTGGAAAGTATTGTGAATGCTGCAAAGGAGCTTTTCGGAGGGGAGACGGTAAGAACGCGTTATTATGCCAAATATCGTGCAGTGAACTGCACGTGCAATATGTAGTATGCATATCTCCTACATATTGACAATGTATTGCAGTATATTGCATATGTATTGACAACCACTGAAATTGCGATGTGTACGCAGGACCACAACGTGCGGCGATCAACTAAGCTCCTCGCGGATCTTCTGGAATGGAACTTGGAGGAAAACTTGACCCAAAAATCGTTTTCCTCGTTGTGTGAGATCCTACTTCACAACTTTGATGAGCTTCGCGAAACCCATTTCCCCTTGACGTTCGCTAAAGCTATGGGTACTTTCGACGCTTTTAGTACGCCGTACCAACGAGTGGACATGTGCGTCAATGGATGTTGTTTGTACGAGAAGGAGTTGGAGAACGCGGATCATTGTCCACATTATAAAGAATGCCGGTGGCAAAGCTTTGGAGCGGCGGAGGAGGATGGCACTCCGGAGGATGGCACTCCGAAGAAGCCGCGATTGCAATTCCTTTGGTGGCCCTTGAAGGAAATTTTCCGGAGGCTATTCCATTCACCTGAAGTTGCTGAGCTCATGCGGGCGCATGGCCGTCATACGTCTCCTGAAAGTGGACGCAAAGACACAATTTGGGGTAAGAGCCCAGCACGCGTCTATGATCCCAATGCTTGTGATAGGATCTGCAAAGGGCATATCTGCAATACACTTAACGTATGTCTTTGACATATTGCAGATGTACACATACAGTTGTATGTATACCGCGGTGAGTTGTATTTTGTCCGGAGTGTGCAGACGGAGATGCGTGGAAAGAGAAGAAGGCGCGGTACCCAGAGTTTTTCCAGGAGTTGCGGAATATAATCATCCTGTTCTGCGCGGATGGGGCTTCCGTATGGAAAAACAAGGCGGGCGTGTTTCCCATGTATTTCCAAATCTTGAACTTGCCGCCGGAGATACGCTCCAAGTACGAGTACCTTGAGGTCTACGGTATTCTTAATGGCATCCATCCCGCCGATACGACTCTTTTGTACGACAAGCTGGTCGACGAGTTGGAGGAGTTGTGGGAGACGGGCTGCGGAGTTTGGGACGCCTTTTCCGAGGAGTATGTTCGTGTACGGTGCATGCTACTCGGGGTGATCATGGATTACAAAGGCTTGGTCGATGCCGGGAAGCGAATGGATGTAAACGCCTACAAGTGTTGCATGTTGTGCCGTACGAAAGGATGTCACAGTCCAGCGCTGGGAAGAATCTTCTACGCATTCTTCAAGCAACATCCTCCTGGTACGCTCTCATCGCTATGCCACCCAGTTTGATTGTTTGCAGCATGTTTGCAACATGCATCAACATGCCTGCAACATACCACAGATATGTTGTATTACTTGTGCACGTGCCATGCAGGGCCGCCGGAGAACTACACGCATGAGTTTGTCAAGCGAATGGGCGAAATACACGAGGCACTTTCCAAATCAGGTTGGTCGAAAGCGGACATGGCGGAACGTTTCTCGGCCACCGGATTCAAGTTGCCCGCCGCATTCGCAAGGTTGTCGTACTTTAACTTGGCGTTGGATTGGCTCTATGATCCTATGCACGAAATCATGAACTTGGGAAACAGGCTTGCAACAACGCTGCTTGGGCTGGATTTCAACGAGGCCGCGCGCAACTTTGCCGAGGAGGAGGGCCTGCACCCAGAATGGGGGCAAACGGAGTGGGTGCAGAATTCGAAAGGTGAGTTTTGTATTAGTGCAACATTTCTGTAATTGTGTTCAATATGTCATACACGTGTTGACGGTATACGGCAACACGGACAGGGGAACCGCATGAGGTGTACAAAATGACAAACGGTCCATGGGGGATCCCACCGCGTCCGAAGGCTTCGACCACCTTACGTTCTCGGGAAACAGCACTCGCCTTCTTGAAGGAGTTGCGGGGAGTCACCCGGTGGGGCGATGGGCATAAGCATTTGTTGCGCACCTCAACCGCCTCCAACGGCGCAAAATACGCAAAGCACCTCAAGGCGCATGCGGCTTTGAAGGCTTTCGAGTCCAAGTTGTTGGCGGTATTGTCCTCTTGGCCTCGCGATGATGGTGAAGTCGACAATGCGCTGCAGGACATTGTGTCCAAACTGACTATCATCATACGGGAATGCACTGCGCATTCCATAGAACCTCGGGTACGTATTCAATGTTGGTGTGATATGAGTTCCACATGTCACAGGTATGTTGAATATATGTTACAAACGTATTGATTCGTACGTGCAGGATATGGAGTATTTGAGAGAGCAGACCAGACTTTTCTTTGAGGACTTGGAAGCGAATGGTCCTCCACAGTGGCTTGCAATCAACACCCATAAAATCTGGCACTGGGCCGATCTGCTCCTGCGATTCGGACCTGTGCGTGAATGGTGGATGTATGCCTTCGAGTCCATGAATGGCAAGCTAGCTAGGTGGGTGAAGAACAATGCGTTCCCCGTGGCAAGCATCATGAACGGCTATCTAAGGTTGAAAACCTTGCGCTCCCTACGAGGCATCCTGACCATGCTCTTGAACCGAGAAAGAGCTACTGCCGGCCGTGTCCCGCGGGCTTTGATGGCGGGCCCCGCTCCCGGCATCGTGGTCACTACCTTCGGGGAGAAGGGCAAGCCATTGGAGCTAACGTCCTTGGAGATTGACCAACTGACCCGCTGGATGCGAGCGAGTATTCCCGCTTACCGAAAGCTTTTTCAACAACATGCTGAGTACGACCTGTTCCGGCGGAGGTGCAACCTGCAAGCTCGCACGCATGTACTATCTGTAGTATACCTGCAACATATTGTCAACTTGTTTCTGTATGTTTATCATATATTGTAAGTATACTAAGAATATGTTGTCATCACAGGGAGAATGCCGCGCGCTCTAAACATGCAAATCCACGTTCTAGGTACCGACAAGAGGTGGGTGGCGTGCCCGCGATCGCGTTCGGTCCATTGGAGGACCCTGAAGGATGGCTTGGTCGTCAATACACGGCTTACGAGAAGTCGCTCATGATGGGTCCCGAACCCATGTGTTCCAAGTACAACAAGGTGAACATCGGCGGTGTCTTCTATCGCACTAGAGACGGGGACAAAGGGAAAGTGACAACCCAGTGTTTCGTCCGCGCATCCTTCCCCAAGAATGATGCCGATGCCGATGACGAGTGGGAGGACAGGTACGACCTCAACCACCAGTTTGCATGCTTCTTTGCCTTTTCGTATATCTCTGCAACATATATGCAATACGTCCCCAACATATTGAGGGCATGTTGTACGTATATTACAAAAACATTGAACATTTCGTGCGCAGGTATGGTATCATCAACGCCATTCTGCGGGTTAGCATTGGCGGTGTGCTCTACACTTTTTTAAAGTGTGATTGGTTACCCGTGCCCACGGAAGCTCAGATCGCAAGCTTCAAGCTGAAGAACTCCATCCTCGGCGTGGACAAGGTGTCCAAGGCTTACTACACCTTCAACCCATGGGACACCTCCAAGTACACTATGGACAACCGAGAGCCCTACCTACTGGCCAATCAAGTCCAAGCGCAAGTAGTGATAGTCAAACACCCCTGCATGGATTCAGCGGTGATACTTGATACGAGCGACCGCAATATGGAGAAACTTGCACTCGTTGATAGGCCCGTAGGTAGTGATGGTCACTTTGACACATGCGGGAAGTGTAGAGTCGGTGGCGAGCTCCTTCTGTGTGAGAGGGCAGGCTGCAAAGAGGCTATGCACGTGCGATGCGCAGGGCTCACCGACATCCCCACTGGAATGTGGTACTGCAGAAAGTGTGATGACGCATAGTAGTGCCTCTGTACACATTTGATATACCTGTAATATACCAGATACGTATTGCGGACATATTGTAAGTATTATGCAATATGTGAGCAGCAGGGGGGTCTTACCCCTTTACCCCATGCAGTCATGTGTTGCATAATTCACTCTGATTGTAGACATATTGCACATGTACTAAAGATATTCTGCATGAGGGAATGTTTCAATATGTGTTCAACACATATATTGCAAACGTGTTGAATGATTCATCTGATTGTAGACATATTGCACATGTACTAAAGATATTCTGCATGAGGGAATGTTTCAATATGTGTTCAACACATATATTGCAAACGTGTTGAATGATTCATCTGATTGTAGACATATTGCACATGTATTGAACGATTCCTTATGCGTGAATGTTTCAACATGTGTTCAACACATGTTCAATACGTGTGTTGCGGGCGGTTGCAGACATATTGAACACCCCTCCAATCGTTTTGCCTTATTTCAATACATCGGGGCCCCAATTCAAAAAGCCCCCCAGAACCGACTTCTGCGATACGCGTCCAAATGCCGTGAAAACTTGTCCCCATAACGCTAGACCCTTCCTTAGATGATACCAAGTGCTAGTGGGTGAGTCTGACACCATTTGGGTGCCCATGCTAGCATACTCATTTTCGCTGTGTCCAGGCTGCTCGCGGTTCAATAGTTTGGCCAATATGTTACACGTGTATTGGAATGTCCAGATATTAGCATACCGTCTCCAATATGCCTCCAATATGTCTCCAATACGTGTTCAACACGTGTATTGAACCCGTCTAGAAACGTAGGGTTGAAAAGGTGATGCCCTTCTCATGACATTCCTTGCGACTTCTTGGCTAAACCTCTCCAAGAATCTTGCATTCCGTCGTGGGATAGACATTTTGCGGAGCCTCATGGGATGTCACTTGCCGTTCCCACTCTGTAAACATCGCTGCCCGATCTCAGGATCTTGTGCTACGAACGTCGTGGTAATTCTCCTGCGTCGTTTATCTTGATCTGGGCAGCGCAGCGCGGTCCATCTTGAAATGGGAAGCGCCGTTTATCTTGAACCGGGTAGCAGCGCGTCTGGGGCTTGCCCTGGCGGGATCTTCCTCGGTCTTAGTTGGCCATGCTACTTTCAGTTTAGGATTTAACTTAGGCTTTTCGCCATGCTCCTTCTCTTCTCAACTTATGTAAAACAGTCAGCGATGGGCTGCTTCTTTTCCACCGGCTGACAGTTTCAGTAAATGTTCGCAGGTACTACGGGATCTTCTGCTCGCCAAGAAAAATGATATTTAGCACTCGCAGTTTGTGTGGTCTGCGTGGCACGAGAATTCGTGATGTCCTTCGGGGCACGTTCATTTTGCTTGTTGAGATGCGATAGGCATTTGCTCTTCTAGAACCCGTTTAGTATCAGGTTATAGAATAGAATAGTTTGATAAGCGGTATTGGAACTATAAATGTGCTGCTGCAAATTTGTATTATTATTATGATTTTGCCCTGCATGATTTCTGTTGTGTGAATAGCTGATATTGTTGTCCGAGCAAGAGGAACCCTGCTGTCACGTATATGAGCGTTTTGTATACCGGTTCGAATCTGAAGAACGGAATTGTGACTCTTTCGGACAGAGTGAAAATTAATGTCAGCGAATATTATCACGTGAATTACGTGGAAAAACCTTAAAAATCAGGAGAGGTCATGCCAAAAAATTATTTCGGTCCCGTATTTGTCAAAAGTTATCAAGTTATTGGAATAGTTTGCTATATATGTACATCAATAGGTTGTAAGACCTATATCATAGTAAAACTTACAATACAGACATTACTACACTGTATATCAAAATTAAATATACCTGTTTCTCAACGGGACTCACATGCCAATATGAACAAGACAAAGATCCACTAGGAGCTAGAGGCCTTTAGGGTAAATAACAACACAGTCTGTTTCCAAACACTCTCCTGCATCTAAATGTTGTTGGGAAACTAAGATTATTTCTTCAAGACAGGTTACACACGTGACACCTGCACACAACTATTGGCTGCAAAAGAATGATAGGCCGCCTCCATTCAAAGCCTGACAGTTGCTGAATGGAACTTGTTCTACTGCATTTGAAGAACATTTTTACATAGGGAGCAGATACTCATTCTATACACACCCACGGGGGCTTGCTATGCTTATTCACGAGAAGGAGATCCCGTCTACAGCACTCACTACTTCCGGCAAAAGGGGTTGGGAAACCTCCTGCTGTTGCTCCTAGGCAGGGAGAGGGTTCGCAAGGACAGAGGTATCCAAGGTAAAGGTAGGGGTCGAGGGTGTTGAGGGTCATCAAATAGAGTTCGGGGAAGGCTTCGGGTTGACTTCGGGGAAGGCTTCGAGTTGGCTTGGGGTGAGACTTCGGGCAAGGCTTCGGAGGCTTTTCAGGTATCTACAGAGGGTATCTGTACCAGCACCAAGCAGGCCACCTTGACACTCCCACAGGAGGTGCATTGGGGCACTGCCTCTTGTTTCTTGGTGGCATAGCAAACAGGCGAGCTGAGAAATACTTTCCAGGCTAGGCATAGCTGGAACCGTGGAAGTAGTTCGCTGCGCAGCAACGAGAAGCAGAGCTAACTTTTTCAACTCACGAACCCGAGGGCACCGGCCGGCAAGTGTGGTGCACTAAAGACATCAAGCTGGGTTGAGCTGCACTACAGAAATGGCCTGGCACAAGATGCCGCACCTGGGTTCTTAATACTGGTTGCCATATGATCCTTGAGATGCCCTGAACAAGACCTTGGAGTTAGCAAGCACGATATATCTCGAAGGCCAGTCCACTTCCGCTGACTAAACCAGTCATAAACGGTTATAGCTAGCGGGAATATTTTGTAAGCACACGATTCCAGAAGTGCAGTGCGATTATCAAAGTTGTGGAAGGCATCGTTGCTATTTAGTAACGTAGCGAGGAGAGGGCATATTGAAGTGAGCTTACTGTGCGCCTTGCTGCATACCAGAACCGTTTGCAATGAAAGCCTGCACCAACTGCTGCGCTTGTGTCACCTGGATGAGCACATTTTTTGTATTAAAACGAAGGAAGTAAGATGCAGACCCCGATAGAGAAAACACACATAGTATCCCTCAAGCATAAAAAGTGTTTGATAATGAGCTCGTCAAAGTGAAAGCTTACACTAGCTTCTACGCTTTTACTCGTGAACCAACGGAAGCGATACGTGACCAAGGATCATGGTTTCGGAGACCAAAGACCGTAGAAATATGAACTACTTTGACGATCTCTCGCGCAAAACTACCCGATACAAATAAAACTGCAGTATTCGTTTGGCAGCTTACCTGGTCGGCAGAACCGGTCATCTCAATGACACGGTCCTCTTCACCGGGTTCCTTGTCGTGGACCTTAACTTTAGCACCAGTCAGGGTGCGTATCTGTTGAATGTTGCTTCCTCCCTTGCCTATAACGCTGCCGATGACAAGAGGGGATACAGTAATACGACTGTTGATCTGTGAACCCAGACAACCTGTCAGCTTCTATTCTGGCACGTACTATGAAGTCTTATCCTTAAACTGGAGAGAAAAATTATGGGCGTTTTAAACACGTGTATTTGGTACTGACCTGTGGCATAGGCACACCTCCGATATGTCCACCCATCTGTCCAAGAGGTGCAGCCATGCCCCCAAGGCCTCCCATACCCAGCATTCCCGGCATCCCGAGCATCTGGTTCCCACCTTGTTGGAACATGTTGAGACCGTACTGCGGCATTTGCGCAAAGGCTTGAGGCTGTGGAGCTGGTCCCCTGCGTTTTCCTCCGTGCACCTTATTGTACACCCGAGCAACCTCAAGAAAGTGCTTTATTTCACCTCTCAAGTTTCAAACGTCACGTAAGCTTACCTGCCACGCATTGGGCGTTCTCCCACAGACGGCCGATCCTTCGCGGGGTTCTCTCGCAACTGTTTTGAGATCATCTGAAGGCACGTGCGAGTGTTGCTGTGCTCGGCAACTATTCTGCAGAGTTTCGAGAACAGCAAGTTGAGTGGATCATTACTGTATGGGTCGCAACCTCCCGCAACCTTGAAGCAAACGAAAAATAGCAATTCTGCAGGAAACTTACTGCACAATACGGTCGGTAGGGCCGCCGCAAGGAGGCACGTCTTCTGGGGGAAGGACTCGCACTTGTGCACCAGATCCTTCGCGGATCATCTGAAGACGTGCAAAGATAATTCAAAGAAAAAGAAAAAGAGTGAATCCCTTGCCAGTGAAAGCAACTCACAAGACGTAAGACGTGGCTTGCCTGACAGATCAAGTAGCGCACCTTGATAATTTTTCCCCCCTTGCCGATGAGACTTCCAGCTTGTGAGCCTTCAACAAGCATACGGGTAGTCATAATGCCTTCAGGAGCTTCGCCCTCAGGCAACTCGCCCTCGTATACCCGCTGGTGTACCTGGAATAGAGCTTCCTGTGAAAGAACAAAATGGCTCAGCCACGGCGTGCTTGTTATCTCTGTAATATACTTGCTCGTGTGTTCAGGGCCGACCACCTGGGCAACGGAAAACGGCAAAGACGGATCGTCCTTTCCAGAAATCATCACAACTCGCTCATCACCGCCAACTGAGTCTGCGACTTTGATTCTGGCTCCGGACTCCTCACGAAGTTGCTTGATAATGTTTCCACCCTTTCCGATTACCGAACCAATCTGCATAAAAAAATCGACGGAAGAGACTTAGGACACGCAAATCGCTTTTCGTATCTATTCTCAGGGAAAGGAGAGCAGAAAGTATTAGCCCGAGGACAAGTAATTCACCTTCTTGTCTGGAACAAGGAGACGGAATAGAGTTTCATCTGACATAGCCATCCTCTTGGAAGGGTTTCCGTCGTGATTGCTGTCAATTCCTCTTTTGCTGCCTTGAAACTCGTCCATGAGAGTGCAAACACAAGGTCTTTCAACCGGACGTTTAAAAAAGGTTGGTGTGCGGCCGGTGCTCAACAGCAACAGTCCAACTGCAGTGTAGTGTGTGTGTCACACTACAATTAGAATTACTGTGACTTGTACTGTGATGTTTTCCTAGTTGTAGTATCAACTATCATAAACGCTGCTCGCATGCATGCGCTCCCAGCCGACGCACCGAAGGTGCCTACATGATTATATCAGCGAAGCCCACTCGTCGCGTCGCGTCGCGTCGCTCCGCCCCCGCCCCGCTCCGCTGGCGATGGCGCTGGCGCTCGCGCTCGCCTTGCCATTTTAATTGCATGCGATGCGGCTTGTCAGCAAGGATGCCAATTCAGTTTTTGGGTTTCGTGACGGCGTGGCGCGAGTTTTGGGGGTTGGCGCCAGCGCGCTGAAACGCTGGCGTGGCGCGAGTTTTTTTGCGCTCGCGCCACGCGCCGGCGTGGCGTCAAAATTTTAACCTCGCGCCGTCGCGCTGGCGCGGGAAAAAATGACTTTTTGGCGCCACACGTCCGATCCCGCTTCAAAATCGCGCGCTCGATTCGCTACTTGTGCGCGGTTAAATCGTGGCTGATTTGGGGCTCCATTCGTTTGAAATGTCGATTTTTACGAACAAATTAATAACCCTATGATTTGGCGACACGTGAAAAATTAATTTCAGTTTCAAGTCCAAAATGATCGGAATGCTGCGTTCGATATGTCAAAATGTTCCCATATATCACCTCATACAGTGCGCGCATTTGCAGCCCCATCGACTGAGCATGTCGATTTTTACGAGCAAATTAATAACCCGTATGATTTGGTGACACGTGAAAAATTAATTTCAGTTTCAAGTCCAAAATGATCGGAATGCTGCGTTCGATATGTCAAAATGTTCCCATATATCACCTCATATAGTGCGCGGATTTGCAGCCCCATCGACCGAGCGTGTCGATTTTTACGAACGTATTAATAACCCTATGATTTGGCGACACGTGAGAAAGTAGTTTCAGTTTCACGTCCAAAATGATCGGAATGCTGCGTTCGATATGTCAAAATGTTCCCATATATCACCTCATATAGTACGCGCATTTGCAGCCCGATCGACTGAGCATGTCGATTTTTACGAGCAAATTAATAACCCTATGATTTGGTGACATGTGAAAAATTAATTTCAGTTTCAAGTCCAAAATGATCGGAATGCTGCGTTCGATACTCATCAGACCTGAGACAGGTCGTCATCGTCTCTTCGCCGGAAATTTCAGGCGAAATCACATCAACACATTGCATGCTGCCGAGCGGAGGGCAGCATGCATACTGGGAAGGCAGGTTGCACGCTTGCATGCTGGGGAATAGTTTTCAGAAGCATATGAAAAATATTCTATTGCTTCTAAAAACTATTCCTACTTATTATATATCATGAACCATTTGCCTTGCCCTTTACCGCTGCACGCGACCGGCAAGCATCTTTGAAACTCGGAAGTTTCAAAGATGCGTTTGGTATTTTGGGTGCACCCTAAAATCACAAAACAGCCGAGCGCTTCCCGTTTGTGCGGGATATTCACATTTATTCCATGGCATATTTCATATGAAATATACACATAAGCACGAAGGCATCGGCCACGCATCTTTGAAACTAACGAGGTTCAAAGATGCGTTTTTATCATTTGGGTACGCATACCCAAATAACAAATCAGCCGAGCGCTTCCCGTTGGCGTGGGGTATCCAACGCTTGAATGTTAAATATTCATTATAATATGAGTTAGCATGCGAGGTTGCAAAGGCATCGGGACAGAATCTACGAAACTGTCCTATGCCTTTGGGTTTGGGTTCGAACGTACCCAAACCCAAAGATGCCAAACAGCCGAGGGCTTCCCGTGCGTCCTAGCGCACGAAACTTGGCACAAATACTGCCAAGAGATATATCTTTAAGTTACTTGAAGCTCAAAGCTTCAAGTTACTTCAAGTTACTTGTGCGCCCAACGCGCAATTTATTTCTAAGGCAGATGTTTTGGGTTTGGGTTCGAACGTGACACCCAAACCCAAAGATGCCAAACAGCCGAGGGCTTCCCGTGCGTCCTAGAGCGCGAAACTTGGCACACATACTGCCAAGATACATATCTTTAAGTTACCTGAAGCTCAAGGCTTCAAGTTACTCGGTGCGCGAAACGCGCAATTTATTTCTAAGGCAGATGTTTTGGGTTTGGGTTTGGGTTCGAACCCAAACCCAAAGATGCCAAACAGCCGAGGGTTTCCCGTGCGTCATAGAGCGCGAAACTTGGCACACATACTGCCAAGGTACATATATTTAAGTTACCTGAAGCTCAAAGCTTCAAGTTACTTGTGCGCGAAACGCGCAGTTTATTTCTAAGGCAGATGTTTTGGGTTTGGGTTTGGGTTCGAACCCAAACCCAAAAATGCCAAACAGCCGAGGGCTTCCCGTGCGTCCTAGAGCACGAAACTTGGCACAAATACTTCCAAGATATATATCTTTGAGTTATCTGAAGCTCAAGGCTTCAAGTTACTTGTGCGCCCAACGCACAATTTATTTCTAAGGCAGATTTATTGGGTTTGGGTTTGGGTTCGAACACAAACCCAAACCCAAAGATGCCAAGCAGCCGAGGGTTACCCCTGCGTGTGCATGTGTGGTAATTCATATGAAATATTCCATGAAATAATTGTGAATATCCCGCTCAAACGGGAAGCGCTCGGCCGTTTTGTAAAATCAGGGTGCACCCAAAATACAAAACGCATCTTTGAAACTCGGAAGTTTCAAAGATGCTTGCCGGTCGCGTGCAGAGGTAAAAGGCAAGGCAAAGGGTTTAGGATATAGAAGAAGTAGGAATAGTTTTCAGAAGCACTAGAAAACTTTTCATATGCTTCTGAAAACTATTCCTACTGCCGCTAAATCTTAAACCCTGCCTTCTTTCCCTTTGCCTTGGACGTTTGACCTTCCGTTCGCAGTTTTACCATGTGCACCTGACCTCGGAGCGGTGGCAACCTCGGATCCGGCGAAATGACGATGACGACCTGTCTCAGGTCTGATGACATCTCGATCGCGCGGAATCAGTTCCCACTTCCTGTCCAATATCGTTTACCATTGGCCATAGAGCTCTACTGTAGGTCATATGTTCCCAGTTTCGTGGAATTAGCGGACGACGCCAATACTAAAAGAAAAAGAAAAAGAAAAAACCACGCCCGTCGCGCCAATACTATTCGTTCAAAATGCCGTTCTGGTTGCCCGCTCATTTTGAATTCGACGATACCGATGGCGGCGTGCCGCGTGTGGGCCCACGGACGACGCCAATACTACGTATTCGTTCAAAATGCCGTTCTGGTTGCCCGCTCATTTTGAATTCGACGATAGAGCTCTACCGATGGCGGCGTGCCGCGTGTGGGCCTACGCATGGTACGATAGCATGCCACAAAAGTCCCGGCAGCAACAACTACTACGACATAATTCTGACCAAGTGCGCCCCGGCGGCGCAGCGTGCATGCATTCTTTTTTGCGTGTGTTTGTTAACGAACCCTGCCGCCTCGCTGTAAGATTTTTTATGCAATGCTGTGCACTCGCAGGTTCCTACGCTTCAACAAACGCGACGGATAAGGGTACGCTCTATCAACTTTTGCACCCCGCCTGTTTGAATGTAGTGCATGCCAACCTCGAACCCCTCAACGACAAGGGAATCCGGACCCTAGAACCGGCGGGCACCGTCCCGTGAAACGCTTGTGAAGGAGTGGGACCTAAGAACCCATGGGAGCGGCCCAAGAACCTCTGTTGTATGCTTAACTGAAAGTTGCAGGGTACCCTTTCCCCGCGGCGGCATCAAGAAGACCGCGGGGCGCTGCTGCTGTGAATGCCCTTTTGTGCGCATCTGTTTATCTCTGGAAAAGCGCTGCTGCTGTGACTGCCCAACTGTGCGCCCAATGCTGCTGTGGATGCCCAACTCGTGTTGCTGTTGTGCATGCCCAACTGTTCGCATCTGTTTGTTTCTG
>LGRX02013552.1:29340-57613 GCA_001247695.2 Cymbomonas tetramitiformis | reverse complement strand
TTTTATTCAATTTTGTTTTCTCCGGGTGTTCTGGAGCGCGCTTTCCCTGGTACTTTTCCCAGTTTTTTTATTCAATTTTGTTTTCTTCGGGTGTTATGGTGCGCGCTGTCCCTGGTACTTCCGGGTTTATTTTTTCCGGTTGTGGGGAGCGCGCTGTTGGGATCTAGGATTTCAAGGGAGCCTGCAAAAGGTGCATGTGCTCACCGGCGCTTTCCTGGCGCCTTCCGGCGCAGGCGCCTGGCAGAGCACCAGTTGTGAGCGTGATACCCCTGGCTCTCCGGTGCGAATGTTGGTGCTAGGTGGAGGGAGTTGAGCGTCCTCGTAACTCCAGCAGCGCACTTTACCAGAGGGCACTCAGAGGGCTCCCCAGGGATCTATATTGAATGGTCTCGATGCTCCGCCATCTTATCAGAGGATCCCCCATATCTAGATTGATTGGTTTCAATGGCCAGCCTTCGAATGTTCCCCTAGAGTATCCTACTCTTGCATCCTCTATGCTCAGCCCTCGGATCAGAAATTCTCCGGAAGGGCAAGGGGGGGAGGATTGGGGGTTGGGGGCGACTCCGAAGCTCGGGTGCCTGTCTGGGGATGGGGAAGGGAGGCACCTCGGACCCTGTTTTTCCCACTGACAAGACAGGTGCGCCGTGAATCCCTAGCCCTCATGATGGCTGGGGAAGGGGGGCGCAGATTGGGATGCTGTACGATGAGTGCCAGGAGACGCTGGTGCAGTACTGCGACTTCCTGCTGGCATCATTCACCCCGGCGAGCAGCTACATGGAGGTGGTCCCTTCGCTAACGGAGCTCAACGGGAAGTACAAGCTCGAGCCGGAGGTGTGCTTCATGGTGTACCGACCCATCTTCCACGAGATTGTGACCTCTGCGATCCCTCGCAAAGACCAGCGCGACCGCCAGGTGGACCTCGGCGGCCAGAGCACCACTTGGAACGAGCTGCTCGGGATGGTGGAGGGGATGCTGCCCGCGCCCACGTGGAATGCGCTGTCAGCGGAGCTCTACTTCACCTTCTGGAGCCTCACGTTGTACGACCTCCACGTGCCCCGCGCGCGCTACGACGCGGAGATTGCTCGCCAGAAGAGCAACATCTCGTCCCTCGAGGAGGTCCCTCCCACCACCTCCCCAACTGCATCCCGCCCTCACCGCAAGCGGGGCGCCTGCTGTGATGCAGCATCAGCTTAAAACCCGAAGGTGGAGGGCATGTCGACAGCAACGGGTCAGCCCGGCTTGTAAAGCCACAGCGGGGGTTTCCCGCAACCTCCACCTGGGCCCACCCCAGTGGGCCTCAGTCCTAGCTTTAGGAAGCTCTATCGCGCGCAAGTTGTGTAGGGCCCTCTGTGCGCCAAGGGGGAGGGGGTGCGGGTTGATTCGCCCACCACAGCCTCTGCCACTCCCCCAGCTCGGTTCCTGGTGCAAAGCTGAACACGGGTGTCTGCTACATCTGCTGCTCGGAGCAGGATGGGGTGGTGCAGGGTGGACATCTGCAGAATTGAGGGAAGGGAGGGGGCTTCGCGCGCAGAGCCGAGCCAGCCTTGAGGACCGCTCCGCCGAGTCCACCTCGAAGCGCCGTAAGGTACGCTGGCGCATGGTGGCAAGCCATGCAGGAAGCGGGGGCAGGGCTCGATGCACTAGGCGGGGGTTGGCATCTAGCGCGCCCCCATGGCCCCAAGGCGCAAACTCTGGGGTAGGCTGACGGGCGCTGCATCACGGCACGCTCGCGACGATCTGCGGTGGGAGCGCTGAGCATACGCCCCCCGGGAGGCGGAGGGCGTGTTGCTGAGGTGTGCGCACGTGGATGCGGGCGGGCAGGAGCGGGAGCGCTTGTTGACGGTGGTGGAGAAGCTGGAGAACGAGCTGAAGGAGCAGGAGCGGCACGTGAACCTGGTGGACGCGCGCCTCCAGCGAGAGAAGGACAGCTGGCTGCAAGACTGCAAGGAGGCATCCCGCCCCGACACTGTCGTGGAGTTCCTGCAGAACTGCATCTTTCCCCGCGTGGTGTGCACCCCCTCCGACTTCCCCTTCAGGCGCTGATGCATGGGACTGGAGCTATAGCATCATCTTGGTGGCACTAACTGCACACGGTCCCTGCAGACCTCAGCTGATGTGACGACCTGTTGGGAGGAACCTGACGATGGCCCCTAACTCGCGGGTGGCACCAGCGACCAGCGCATGTCCCCACCTGGATCTGCCATCCGTGAACAGGAACCATATGACCTTGGCGACACGTTTGAGCAATGCTTGGTTGGCTGCACGGATTCCCTCTCACGGGCACGGCACGGAATCAGTGGCCGCGCCGTGATAGCCAAACCGTGTTACCCTTCACCGGTGGAGAGAGAGGAGGGGTGCGGGGTGTTGGCAGATGTTCACGATGCAGGATGCGGTGTTCTGCGCAAAGTTCGTGGAGAAGTTGCACGAGCTGGACACGACGCACTTCAGCACACTGCAGTACTACGACCGGGTGCTGAAGGACCTGACCCAGGCGGTGGCGAGCTGCACAGAGAACGAGGCGGCGCGCATGGGCCGCTTCCTCTCAGAGACTCTCTCCCTGTTGGACCGCTGGAAGAGCGATGAGAAGGTTTATGCAGACGAGTGCCAGAGCCGCGCTGGGTTCTGTACCACCTTCACGGATCCCAAGTCCAAGCGCGCCACCTACAGCGACTACGTGCGCGTGTCATACCGTTGGCATACTCGAATGACGAAGGCGCTCGGCGCGTGCCTGGACTCCAAGGAGTACATGCATATCCGCAACGCGCTCGTGGTGCTGGACAAGATCTACCGCGTGTTCCCGCGCATCCACAAGCACGCAGGCGCGCCGCCGCCGACTCCCGCCCTCCTCTCTTGCCTGCCGCGCTTCGGTCTCGATGCGAGTTGCGGGGCGTGTGATCGTGGAGGGTAGCGAGGTGCGGTACCGCATGTGCGGCACTTCGATTCGAGTGGCGCGCCGTACGCTCCTCATTGGATGAGCGCAGTAAAGCGCGAGCCGCAGCCCAGTCGGCGATTCGGGTCAACAGAAGGCGCAGCGCCTTCAGTCCCGCGAACCAGATGCAACCGTCGTCCAGTTTCACACCGATTGACGGTGGAGACACCGCGTGCGTGAGCAACCTGGGAGGCACGCCGGGCTGAAACGTGCGTGCCCTGAGGGGGGGGTCTGCGGCGGGAGGTGGCGCAGTGCACATTCAGAAGCGCGTCGAGAAGATCCGCGACCTGGACGACCGCGAGGACCTGCAGACCATCGCCAAGAGCTACTTTGCAAAGCTGATGATGGAGCGGCCGAAGATGGTATCCGACAGCGAGTTCATGCCTTATGAATCGGAGCGCCAGGCCCCCGCCGTGGGCGCCCCGCGGGCCGTGGTTGGGCCGGGCGCCGGCTACGACCGCGACGAGGTGATGGCGGCCGAGGATCCCCCGGCAACCAACTCGGCCCGGTCAGCGGCCGCAGAGAAGCGCGGGGGCGCCGAACCAGGCGGGAAGGAAGCTTCGAAGGATCCGCAGGCGCGGGGGGTGCGCGCCCTGATTCCTCAGCCACCTCCCGGCAGCATACCTGCCTCCCTCACGCAGCGCTATCACCTTCTGCAGCATTCCGCGTTTGTGTGCGTCGCCTCATCCTCGGTGCTGTGGAGCAGTTGGTCGAGCGGCGAACCCTTGTGCGGCAATGGCTTGATGCTTTGCTCCAGTGTTGTTGTCGAGCGGTTGCTGAGAATGCATGCGGATGGATCGTTGGGTATGCATGTCCTTCGGGTATGGATGCGTTGCGTGGATTGAAACGCCTGCCTGGCGGCGGGGCTGGGCGCAGGCTGCGGGAGCCTCGAACGGGGCGGATGCCGGGAGGAGAGATGCTCCGAGTGCCCGGGGCGGCGCCGGCAACAGCGCGCGCGCAAGTTCCGCCCTCGCCACAGCAAGCGCCGCCGCAGCCGAGGCCAACAAAAGCCCGCCCGCACCTGACGCCAAAAGCACGGGCTCAAAGACTTCAAGCCAGTCGGATGTGAAGCCGTCCCTCGCCACACCAGGTGGCGCCCCCTGTTTCTGCGCTCTTATCAGAGTCCGGCTTTGAGCATACAGCCCGCTGACGTGGATCAGGCGAATCGCCCATGACATTACGCTTAAGACGCGCGCCGGGCAGGATGATTAAACGCGAGATCCGGGAGGCATGATACACCTTGTTTGCAACGGTGTCGTTTGAGGAAGGTATACAGTGAATTAGTCGATTATTTTGACAGAGCCCTTGGGATGATCCCCAGAGGCGCGCTTGAGGTGGAGTATGGGATGATCCCCAGAGGCGTGCTTGAGGTGGGTATGGGATGATCCCCAGAGGCGCGCGAGGTGGGTATGGGATGATCCCCAGAGGCGTGCGGGTGGAGTATGGGATGGGATCCCAGAGGCGCGCTTGAGGTGGAGTAGGATGATCCCAGAGGCGCTTGGTGGGTATGGGATGATCCCAGAGGCGTGCTTGAGGTGGAGTATGGGATGATCCCCAGAGGCGCGCACGAGGTGGAGTATGGGATGATCCCCAGGCGTGCTTGAGGTGGAGTAGGATGATCCCCAGGCGCTTGAGGTGGGTATGGGATGATCCCCAGGCGTGCTGAGGTGGGGTATGGGATGATCCCCAGAGGCGCTTGAAGAGGTGGAGTATGGGATGATCCCCAGAGGCGTGCTTGAGGTGGAGTATGGGATGATCCCCAGAGGCGCGCTTGAGGTGGGTATGGGATGATCCCCAGGCGCGCTTGAGGTGGAGTATGGGATGATCCCCAGAGGCGCTTGAGGTGGAAGTATGGGATGATCCCCAGAGGCGCGCTTGAGGTGGGTATGGGATGATCCCCAGAGCGCTGAGGTGGAGTATGGGATGATCCCCAGAGGCGCGCTTGAGGTGGGTATGGGATGATCCCCAGAGGCGCGCTTGAGGTGGAGTATGGGATGATCCCCAGAGGCGTGCTTGAGGTGGGTATGGGGGGGATGATCCCCAGAGGCGTGCTTGAGGTGGAGTATGGGATGATCCCCAGAGCGCTGTGAGGTGGAGTATGGGATGATCCCAGGGGCGCTTGGGGTGGAGTATGGGATGATCCCAGGCGGCGCTTGAGGTGGGGATGATCCCAGGCGCGCTTGAGGTGGGTATGGGATGATCCCCAGAGGCGCGCTTGAGGTGGGTATGGGATGATCCCCAGAGGCGCTTGAGGTGGAGTATGGGATGATCCCCAGAGGCGTGCTTGAGGTGGGTATGGGATGATCCCCAGAGGCGCTTGAGGTGGGTGGGATGATCCCCAGAGGCGCGCTTGAGGTGGAGTATGGGATGATCCATGCAGAGCGCTTTTTTGAAGTTAGCCGAATGCGACGATGGACCCCGTCTGGGCGCTTGAGGGGCGAAAGCAGCGGACCAGCGCGCGGGCCTGACCTGAGGGTTGGAACTTGCAGGTGCAGCCGCCGGGCGCTGGCGAGGTGGAGACGGCACTGGAGCGGCAGCAAGCCCAATTGAGGACGGGGACGGGCGCTCCGCGAAGCGCGTCAAGGTGCCCCGCCCGACGCAAGGCCCAGGCATGGTGGTTATGGAGAAGACCTGACGCGATCCAAACTCTGACAGAAATTTCCAAAGCCGCCAACCGTCCGATTTCCAGAGCCTGCAGCTGTGGCGGCACTGCAGGCGACCAAGTGCTCGCCCCTGGCCTGCTGCTTCGATGTTGCAGCCCTGAGACCCACACAGATTCTCGCGCGAGGCCTGAGGACAAAGGCATTGCGTTGTCATGTGAAGGATCGAGATGGGGGCACTTCTCAGGTCGGGGCAGAGGGACAGAGGGGAGTTGGTGGGGTTCACGGGGAGTGTTCATGGCGGTTCTGGGTCTAAGGGGAGTTGATCACGGGGGTGGGTGGCCACAGGAGGACCCGGGTGAGATCCGGCCACCGCCGGGGCTGGACACGGGGAAGCGTGCGGAGCGCGAGGAGAAGAAGGAGAGCCATCGAGGGGAGGAGAAGGGGGTGCACCGGGATAAGGGCAAGGAGCGTGAGGAGAAGTACAGCGAGAAGGCAAAGATCCCAGATAAGGTCAGCAACCGTGAGAAGGAGAAGGTGAAGGAGCAGTCGGACCGAGAGAAGCGCCGCACCGAGGGCACCGGGTGCGCTCCGGGCTGCCCCCTGCACTGAGCTGTTGTGTTGCCCCCTGCACTCCAAGCTGCTGACCTTCGCGCAAATCCCCTCTGGGCCACCTACGGAGCAAGGACCGAGGGCCGTTCTCCCAGACAAGCAGTGTCTGCCATGCTGCTATGGATAGATGGTGGTGATCACAGCATCGATTCCTGCGGAGCCGCCGGGCGCCCGCTGTGGCGGAGCCAAAGGCGGGACTTGCCAGAAATGCGCATTCTGCCAGCAGGCACACGTCTACATGCGTGGAGAGCGAGCCTTTGCTATCATGCTCGGCAGCCCATGACCCCCCCCCATCTGCCCGCTCGAGCCACGTGCAGCCATGCTTCATGCTTGATGAGACAGAGCCGCCTCGGGTGGTTTGGAAGGTAAAAGACGGAGTTGCGGGTCTGAAATCCTCACACCTAATGGAAGACATTGACCAAGAAGTGCTGGCCTCTGGATGTCGGTCTGAATCTGATAGTCGGGGAGCAAGCTCGATAGGGACACTTTCAAGTCGCGCAGCGATTTGATTCCGTTTCGCTGGTCCCGCCGAGGTGATGGTCGGATCGGAAGGGCTGGAAATCCATCCTGTGCCTGGACATGGAAACTGAAGATTTCTGGGTGCGTCGACTTGAAAGGTTGAAATATCCGTGCTGCTTCAGGGGCAACGGCCAGATTTGTCCCGGCAGCTTCAGGGCTTGATCTTGAGCCGTGTGGCAGAGACAGGTTGGTACCGGTATCCTTGTCGACAGTGTAAGAGGAACAAGTGAACGGTGAAGAAGTCGGAGCAATGGCGTGACGATCCTGATCCGAGTCAGAGATGGGTGCGGAAGGAAGGATTTGGCAGAGAGTGTTTCTAAGGCCATCGAGGGGGTTTGCGGGGGGGCGGTGGTGCGGTGACTGCCATCCTGAAGGGAGGTGAAGCGCCGCCGGGATATGGTGGAGGAGGAGGCTCCTCGAGAGCATGCGCGAATCAGCCAGCGCCAGGAGGTGGTCGAGAGGGACATGAAGGTGCGCAGGCCGTGGCCCCTTCACGCGCTGTGTCAGCACCAGGAGCTGGTGCAAGAGGTCATGCCGGTGGATTTCTTGCCGTGCGCATGGGGCAGCCCCGTGTGCGCTGCACAGCCATCCCGAATGGAGTGCGGTGCAGTCGTGGCAACGGGGTCTTGGAGGGTCTGGCTTGCTCACAAAGCAAGCATCCCCGGTCAAATCACGCAGCATGTGCGGCTGCCGTTCACCAGGGCTGCAGGGCAGGCAGTCAATGGGCAGCCAGGCGATGCCACCTGTGGTCGGTTGACCAGATGCCCTGCTCAAGTTGTGTAGCACAGAAGGACGTGCGATGAGTGGCTCGGGCGGTGTGGCTTAACTCAGGAGAAGGACCGGGCCAAGGAGGACAGTAAAAGGCGCAAAATCGAGCACCCGCCACAAATCCAGCCACCCGTAAAGGTGAGTGGGGGGGGTCACTGCCCGCATTCCCTCCATGCCTCAGAGAATCTGTTGTCAGAATATATGCCAGATGCAGCCTGCCCTCTTGCGTCCTAAACGCTGGCGCTGTGGCGATGACGTGCGGACGTTGTGCACATGGTGGAGTGGGCATGCCTTGTGTTTGGATTCGCACGCTGAGGCCTGGCAGCATGCCTTTTCTGGGGTAAGATGGGCAGTATTGGGGGCGACATACCTGGAAGTGAGGCCATGCCATCGTTTTGTGTGATGCGTGTGCAGGAGACACGAGGAGGGGAAGACAAGGGCGGCATGTCGAGGAAGGATTCTCGGGATAACCGTCATGGTCGCGTCAGCCGCAGATCGTAGTTCGGCAGGGACGCTTGAAGCATCACATGCGCGACCGCAATATGTCCTCATCTTGAGATGGCGATACACCTATCCAAGGTATAGGTTCGTATCAGACGAGGTTAAAGTTGTAATTGGAAGTGCGGCATGCAAATGGCGTTTTCCAGGATTGTGATGTGGCTTGACGATGTGAGCACCATATCAAAAGATCCACAATGTCTTTGGTGGTTTGGCCCGATGGCATCTGTCTTAAAGATGAGTGGCAGTGTCATCGGATTCCATATGAGTCTGTAAAGCGTTTATGACCTCGCTGCTACCCACTTAATTGCAAGCACGTAACTGATAAAGGCCCATGTGCTTTAGTATTTTTTTAATTGTAATGAACTGTTTTATACTGTGCAATTCCAGCCAATGGTATCTGCTCGGTAAATGGATTGATCGGTGTGACCCTCACTTGAAATTTAGGGCTCTAAATCTCCGGCTAAATAGGTTGCACAGGAATAAATATTACAAAAGCCACGTGACACATCCAAACGCATTATTGATCCCTACCTGAAGCGAATGTGTCTTCTGCGCATTCTTCGACACGAGTCTAATGTCCCCGACATGTTCAGCGTTTTCGGCGGTTCCAGCCTTCCGAAGTTATGACTGATACCGTTTTGCGCGCGCGGGCTATCCGCACAGCCTTGCGTGCCATCCGCAGCCGCCGGAATAGTGATGATAAAAAGTTCACCGTGCCTACATCATTGCTTTTTATAATAAAAAAATGTCTCCCTCAACATCGATGTAAAAAAACCACGAAATCGATTAATTCGGACCGCCCACGTTGGCCAGCGAAACCAAAGAAATCAATTAATTGATCAATAATTTATTTATTGCTCCTTGTCAGCCTAACAAAGAAAAATCAGCAAGATTTAAATAATGACCTGCGAATCACGCGTCGTTGTCAACAAGCAACACGCGATTAAACAATCACCTGCCAGCGCAGGCCAACCGACCAGAGCCCATTACCTTCCATGTTCCTAATTTACGGTTGATGCCGCCATGTCCGACGATGATGGTTTCGTGCAGTACGGGCTACGTGGGCTCGTCCGCAAGCGAGCTCCGCACACTCCGTACGTAAGCCCTCCCCCGCCCTCGGCCCTCTACTTTTTTCGAGCTGAGTAGAGGTTCTCGTGCGTTTGAACATACGAAACTTCGCAACGATACTCACGACAGTGGTATCAGTTCACTTTCGAACGTACGACCGCTGAGGTGCAGTATAGCCGAAACTAGCTTGTGTAAGCATCGTGCGTTTTGGGTTTGGGTTCGAATGTACCCAAACCCAAAACAGCCAAAGGTTTCGGAGGTTCTCGTTCGTTTTAGAGCCCGATACCTTGAAAAAATATTGATAAGAGGGTTTGTCTTTTACCTCCATGAAGTGCAAGGTGTAAGATCAGCTGTGAGCGAAACGAAAGATTTGTTTCTTGGGCAGAGTTA
Source organism: Cymbomonas tetramitiformis (assembly GCA_001247695.2). NCBI lineage: Eukaryota > Viridiplantae > Chlorophyta > Pyramimonadophyceae > Pyramimonadales > Pyramimonadaceae > Cymbomonas > Cymbomonas tetramitiformis. Next base: position 48,226 of record LGRX02013552.1, on the reverse strand, counting down.
TGCGTTTGGGTTTGAATGAACCCAGACCCAAAACAGCCAAAGGTTTCAGAGGCTATTGTGCGGTCTGGAGCCCGATACCTTGAATACATATTGATAAGAAATGTATCTCTTACCTCCTTGAAGTGCAAGGCACAAGATCAGCTGTGAGCGAAACAATACGATTTACTTCTTTGGCAGATTTATGGGTTTGGGTTTGAATGAACCCAAGCCCACTGGGCTAGGGTGGTACACCGGATGTGGGCACCATACTGTTGGATATACCCCTAAGACCCGGGATATATTTACTCAGTGGTAGTTTTCTCAGAATGTATTAAAGTTGATAAGTTAACCCGTTATATATGCATAAACAGTTCGGGTTCTGGTTCGGGTGACAGTCACAAACACTACTACGGGAAGAGTCACATAATCAGGCGGTGTGACTAATCCAGCACACCACCTAGTGTGGTGACCGGGTTAGCCGAAGTTGTAACCCTTGAACAAACACCATCTAGAGCGGTGGAAACTGAGTTCTAGGGGAAGGCCTGTCCTTTCTGGCAGGGCTGTTCCCAATCAAGAGTTGAAAATCTAAAACCGGTCCGTCATCGGACCCCTCTGCACATACAGCTACGGTCAAATTCACTGTGCAGGAGCGGCATGACGTACTTCCTAGCCACTAGTTGTCGGTGGCACTGCTGTGCCAGCCCGCAGCACAGTCATAGTGCCGTAAATTGAAGTTGCCGATGCCGTGATTGAATCATTCGTGGAGTCACAGAAGAAATCTGAAAAGTCTCGATCGCCGTGTGAGGGACCTTCTCCGTCCTCCTCGTCTGCAGTAGGTCCCGGTGAATAATCCGGTGACGGTGGAGCATCCCAGAGCAGCTGTGGAGGGGGCGGGTGTACCGGGATATAAAGCCCAATGTTCGCATTATGAAGCCCCTGCCGAGCACGGTGCCGGTCGTGCCGGCGTGGTGGAATTGCAGCCGGTGCCGCAGTGCCCAAGCCGGCCTCGCAGCATGTCAAAGCCGTAAAAGTTAATGGCGACGTGCTTGTGGTTGCCTCAGCACCACCACCGACCTCCAGGCCGGTGCGGCCCGGTGCGCATGCCTCGTCAAGAGTCGCAGCGGAGAGTGGCGCCGCGGTGGCGCAAACACAAAAGAGTGCACACACCATCACAACAATTTCCGAAGAGCGGTCAAACCCCCAAGGCGGTGTACCGCATCCCTGCCGATGTGCTGGAGGCTGCCGAACCGCATCCTCACTGTCAGCCGGGTCACACCCAGCAGCAGACTCGTCCACATCGCTGTCGTAAGAGTCGGTCTCCGACTCGGCGTGCATGTACCGCATTGCCAAGTCCTTGCCCTCAGCCGTGATCGAAAGCCCACCCATCTGCGCGATTCTGTCCGCAAAGCAGAGGTCGGGCTCGTGTGCGTGCATGGGGTCCACCGGCAGCACGACACCGTCGTCGGACGCATCCGACTCGTCAGGGTAGACATGCGTGATTGCCGCCGGCGGTGGCGCCGGCGGTGCGTCCTCGCGGACATGCGTGCAAGCGGCAGCCGAGATCCCGCTTGCCACACCACCTACTGTGAAGCCCCCCATGTGGGTGACAGGCTGGCGCAGTAGGGCAGGAAGTCCTGCAACGCACCATCTTCCCGCTCCGGCTCGAGCCCGAAGGCACACGCCGAAACGCCGTCGAGCATCTCCGGCTTGGCCCCCGCCAGAAGGCAGAGCGCGTCGAATCTCTCGCCATCGTGCTCGTCCATCGCCGCCTGGAACTGCTCCGCCAGTAAGTCGTTCTCGATGTCACCGAGGGAGAAGCTGTGGAAGCTTCCCCCAGCGCCGTGCTTGCCGCCATTTGGACAGTCGCGGTGCCAGTGGCGCGCGTCGTCCTCCTTGCATGTAGAATTTCCCCCAAACGGGACGAAGTCGCCGTTGCCTTTGTGAAAGGCAACGCGCTTCTTCCCATGCGACTGCGACCAGTTCCCCCCAGCCGGGAGGTCACCAGCCGCAAACCGTACACCGGAGCCGCCTCCCCCGTTGCCGATTTTGGTCTTGTCCGCCCGCGGGGTAAACCCCTTGCCGTCGACCTTGTCCGTCAAGATCTTCATCTGCCGCTTCACGTCGAGGATGATGGCCGTGAGGTTGGAGAGCTGTGAGCCGTCACCGTCAGTGGCCACGGCCGCTGCGGACAGGGTCGCAGTGTGCGTACCGGCCTGGACGTGCCGAGCGTAGCACTCGATCACCCATTGTTGCATGGTCAAGAGGTCGACGGCCGCCCGCTGCTGGTGCGTGAACAGCCGTGACACCACCGGCGCGTAGAACACCGGATCCAGCGCCGTGATAAAGAGCTCGTTAACCTCGTCATCGCCCAAGGTGTTCCTCCTCCTTGCGGACCGCAAGGCTGCGTTGAAGTCCGTGACGGACTCCGACGGGTCGGTGTGGGCCTTGAAGCGGACGCCAAGGAGGTCCGATGTACCCTGAAAGGGTGCACCGGAGTCCAGCAGACGACGTGCGAACTCCAGCAAGACCCGCTTGCCATCCAGCGGGTGCAACGCGGCCGACGCCTCGAGCCAGTCCCCCGCCGGAGAGGCGGGACACACGATGAGCTCGAGAGTCGAAAAAAGTAATTTGTTGGCCTCGGAGCGGACGGCCAACGTGGAGTCCTCCAAGTCGAAAAGCGGTGCAAATAAAACGTCCTGTGCCTCGAATGCCTCCTGGAGGGCAGGCACAAGCTTCGCGAGGAGTACCTGCGCGTTGGACTCAGTGCCGGTGAATCGTCTCATGCTTCTCACGGAAACATTTTCGGATGACGTGCTTCGCTACGCTCTCGTCGAAGCGCTCACGGGTCAATGAGCGAACCCCCGCCAGGAAAACTGCCTGGGCGGAGTTCGCAGCCGGAACACCAGCAGGTGCCGGCGTAGCCGGTGTGACGGAATTACGGGCGGCAGCAGAGTCGAAAATCGTCGCTAGAGAACGTCGGCGTGACGCCATACTCGAAGTCAATCTAGTCGCAACCATGATAAAAGAGACTGTAGAGACGAAGTGAGGGAAAATGGGACGAGGTACGGAAGGAGCGGCGGCCAAAAGTCGTAATGCGGTTGTCGAGGAAAGCAAGGAAAGCTGCGGCGTAAAAATTTCCCCACGTGCATGTGGATGCAGAGTGACGCGGCCAAGGAAAGTGGTGTCGGATCCGACCAAAATTTCCAACGTCAACCAACGCGAAGCGAGGAAAATGAAGTCCGCCTCGTGCACAAGCCTCCCGTAAATCCAATCAACCAGGCATCAGCTAGGCCATACCGCTCCGCCGCGCCTCTAGTGGAGCCCCTCACTCCATCTCAAGCGTCGCTGTTTAGCCAGACATGGCTAAAATTCGCAGTGTCTAAATAAAGAGTGCGTGGGTCCAAACCTGTTGGATATACCCCTAAGACCCGGGATATATTCACTCAGTGGTGTTTTCTCAGAATGTATTAAAGTTGATAAGTTAATAAATGTGACAATGAATGTGATAAAGTTGATACTTAGCACCTAGTTTTTTCTCTAGATGTCACCCTGCTGATAAGTGGGTTGAGCCCCTTTGTGGGCGCGCTATAGCAATGGGAGTAGCCCCTGGTGTTTTCACTAGCCTGCTTTGCAGGGATACCGCACTCTCAGGACTTTGTCCCCTTTGCTAGCGTAAATGTTTGATTATTATTATTATTATTATTATCATTATTATTGATAAGTTAACCCGTTATATAGGCATAAAGCCATAAACAGTTAGGGTTCTGGTTCGGGTGACAGTCACACACACTACTACGGGAAGAGTCACGTAATCAGGCGGTGTGACTAATCCAGCACATACGCATGAGGTCACGACGATGATTCAACATCGTCCATAAACATGTACGAATCGTTGACATGCCCTAACCACCCAAGCATGGCGATAAGTTGTCCATTTCGTGCACGCAGACGGGGCTGCATCCTTCTTGGGTTTGCCTGGTGACGCCCATAGCGCTTTGTGGCGTCCTATACGGCTCTAACATGTGAAAGCGGACGTCACCCTCGGATTTGGCATGGTTGAAAATGGTTAGCAACATACTCACCGTGTCACAATCCGGTCCGTCCGGTTTGGGGGAATTGGCCATTATGAAGCTACGTCTTCAGCGAAAAGACCCAAAAACATGGAAAATTCATCGCTCCGTCGCATATATTTGTTCTTTTGGGTTGTATTATGTGTGAAGTATGCCACGGAACCACTTGTATATCGCATACGGTTTCAAAGAACAAGTCTAATGGCGGTTTCTAGCTCAAGGCATGCATCGTTATACGGTTATAGCGGTACCACGCTAATCCGTTAATCAGTATTAGGTGTTCGACATTTAAGTGTTGTTGGAATTGGCACTGTGACATGTTCGTACTTTCACGTGTCAGTTCCGCGGTATGACATCTTCGGTGACTCTGCTTGTGTCTGTCCGGGTATTTATCCCGTAAGTTTATCTATTATTGAGTTCGTTCTATCTCGCCGGGAGCGTTCTCCCCTTGGCTGTTGTGTAGTTTCCAACAAGTTATGGACCCACTTCACGTTTGCGTGTTGTGATTTTTAGCGCGAATTTCATTTCGTATTAGCTCTATCCTTATTTTGAGCGTGCCCATCTCGTTTCTCGAGGCCTACGGAAACAGATTCTCGCTCTTGCTTGGGAAGTACGGTTGCTTTGGGACATTGCGGCAGAGTAGTTTCGGTGTTTATTCACGCGTTCGCTTTATTTTACGAATCTTTATTCCGCAATGGCTCTCGCACACGTTTTGCTCGATGAGGAGTTACTAGCTCTTCTGTTATTGAATGATGAGAAGATGGAGAAGGTTGATAGCCTAACGCGGGCGCAGCTGATTTCTTTGTGCCACGCTCAGACCAAGGCCCTTGCCCACTATCGGAGCGTTGAGGGCGTTTCGACGCACACTGTGGCTTCTCAAGACCCGATTGTCTTGAACATTTAGGTTACAGAGGGCGCAAAGGTTGGTGGTGGTGCATCTATTCTTCGTCACGCTTCGGATATTTCTTGTTGTGAGAAGGGCGTTGGGAACGAGCCCGTATTTTTGCCAACCCGATCTGTTTCATCTCAGATTACGACCACTCATCCTGTGACTGGTTCCACCAGCTCACGCAGTTTGGTTGGACAAGCCCCTCCTATTCGAATTGAGCGACACCACTCGTCTATCATCACGCGACAGCAGTTGAACCGCATTTTTCTGGTTTAGGTCAACGAGACGGCCATGCTGTTCTGCCTAGTGATAGTGAGGATGAATCGGAGTACCCTGTACATTTTCAGATATTCGAACATGATGTTGTCTATGTAGAGTGAAGAGTCGCAAAACAGAGCTCACATATCGATTTCCCGATCGGTCACGCAGCGGCCTCGACTCATGCGATGCGATGGCTATGGCTCCCTGCCGGTGCGGTAGGGGTGCCCAACTAAAGTTGAGCCGTCCAATGTTTTCAGATCGGGAACATCGGAAGGTCCGAAGAGATTCCTGGGGAGCAACAAAGGAATGTATCGTATTTTGATCTCTGGAATCGTATATGGACTGTCGGATTCGGAAAATTGCCACTATTAAAAATGAACGGACCAGTTTAAGTTGGGCAGCTCTACGGTGCGGATGGCTCTCGTGTCTCGTCTGGCTTGCGAGAGTTCAGCCGAGCGTAGGTCACGTGGACATGTGTCTTTCTCTATCTCATACGGTGGCCTTGACGTGAGACGCTTCGGCTTGCGTGTCACGCGACGGTAGCGGTAGGTGCTCCACCTGCTGCTACCAAGGGGTATAAACTAGTGGTATAAACTAGCATGACGCGCGCCTCCCCCCCCGAAATCGATAGTCAGTGGGGCTACAGTACCCTGGTGTACAATTTACATCTGGGTTCAGTTGGCTCACACGAATACATGGACCGTGGCATGAACTCTTACAATACGTGTGCCACGTCGGTCGTTCGCGAGCTCTGACTTCATTGTTGTCGCTATGACATCCTTCATTCGACATGCAGACGTTTGGCCAACTCAGTCGCGAATATAATTTCTGATCTGAAACGAACCATCTCGATTGGACCCGGTTGGCCCGCCTAGGAATATTGAATTTCGATGGAAAGATCTTTGGTATAACGGAAGATAGCTTTTCGATGAGGTGGCATTGTTCAGGAGAGATGTAGAAAAATGACGATTACAAATAAGATAAAAAATGATAAATCGCGAACCCTGAGATCAATTAGGTGGAAATCGTAGCGTGAACCTTACTTCCGTCGTTCCTGGCGCCCGATGAATTTGAACTTCGTGTTCGTTGACAGATGCTTTAAAAATTTCCGTGGCATCACTCGTGCGTGAGCGCAGCACCCTGCATATTACAAGGTGGGCTAGACTTCTCACGCACACTCTCTCGATGCTGGTTGGCCTGTGGCCTCCGCTTGGGAGAGTCCTATCGCAGTTTTCAAACACGGCTGTTCTCTCGATGCTGGTTGGCCTGTGGCTTCCGCTCGAGGGATTCCTACATATTAATCACAAGCGCATGCGTCTTGGTCTTGGGATGTTCACACTCTCTCGATGCTGGTTGGCCTGTGGCCTCCGCTCGAGGGAGTCCTATCACAGTTTCCCATCACTTCTGTTCTCACGGTCTCTCGATGCTGGTTGGTCTGTGGCCTCCGCTCGAGGCAGTCCTATCACACTTTCCCAACACTTCCGTGTTGAGAAGTTCTGTGCTCACAATCTCTCGATGCTGGTTGGCCCGTGGCCTCCGCTCAAGGGAGTCCTATCATAGTTTCCCAACACGTATGTCCTCACGGTCTCTCGATGCTGGTTGGCCTGTGGCCTCCGCTTGAGGGAGTCCTATCACAGTTTCCCAACACGTCCGTTCTTACACTCTATCTATCTCTCGATGCTGGTTGGCCCGTGGCCTCCGCTCGAGGGAGTCCTACCACGAGCGCATGTGTCTACTGGGTCTCGGGGGTTCGTTTTCACGCTCTTTCGATGCTGGTTGGCCCGTGGCCTCCGCTCGCGGGCGTCTTATCACAGTCAACGTCTTACGAGAAACCTGCTTGCATGCGTGGTGCATAAACCTGGTGTGCCCAGTGGTGTGAGCCTGTGTCCCTCGTGTTGCGTTGTGGGCGTACGCAGGAATGGGAAAGCGGGGGAAAGATTCGAATGCTCGGAGGCAACGAAAGAGGCAGTATAAAAGATATGAGCGTCAGAACGACACTCATGTCGCCTTGCCTGACGAAGCGGTGCCTGTGCCTGTTGAAACAGTGCCTGATTGTATTCCTGAATGTTCCGAGGGCGAGGGAGAGAGCTGCTGCCCTGGCTTGCCCGCTGCCGAGATTCCGGTCTCGCGCCCCCCGCAGATTCAGCGGGGACCGACCAAATATGGCTCTCTGGCAAACCAGCTTCTTCAAAAGCGGGCAGTAACATGCAGATACCCATTTGAGGTTACTTCCAAATATCGTGCTCCCCCCCCATCGCTGACTGTTGCCAACAAAGTGACAGGGGATAAGATAGCGGCCAGAAGACAACTTGAGCGAGGAGGCCGCCTCATTCGTGCGGCGTTGCTGTCACCAGCCCCACCACCGCCAGCCAAGAAAGGGCATCGACGGTTAGTTTTTTAGAAATGTATCAGTAATAGAACATGTAACAGAGTAATTGTATATGTATAGCAAACATTTTAGATTATACGTGTGCTTCATGTGTTTGAGCCTCCGCGAATTTGTATTGCTGCTGCAAGATTTCTGTGTTGGGGCACAACCGATCTTCTTGTTACAAGATTAATTTTACCCAAGTTATTTGACTTCCACTGTTCTGTTTTGCTAACACGGCGGGTTCTCCCAATATCAATAATGTATCAGTTGTCAAAGTTTCAGAAAGGGTACCCTAATATTGGGAGGTATAGTATACGACGATCAACAAAATGCCCGCTTGATAATTTCCATTTCGGCGTAAGGGGGTTGTTCCGTTTGCTGAGAATGATATATATATATATATGTGTGTGTGTGTGTTATCAACTCAGAAAAGCATCGTATGCATGATGCATCGCGGCGCATCCCGAGATATCGATTTTATAATGAAGCTCACAATGGCTTCCGCAGTTTCGCGTGATATGAAATACCCTACATATTTTCGGTTCCGGTCGAGATGGGCTGATGCTGAGCATTCCAAATGATAGAGTTATGTGTTATGAGCTCAGGAAGCCATCATATGCACGATGCATCGCGGTGCATCCCGAGATATCGATTTTATAGTGTAGCTCACAATGGCTTCCGCAGTTTCGCGTGATATGAAATACCCTACATATTTTCGGTTCCGGTCGAGATGGGCTGATGCTGAGCATTCCAAATGATAGAGTTACGTGTTATGAGCTCAGGAAGCCATCATATGCACGATGCATCGCGGTGCATCCCGAGATATCGATTTTATAGTGTAGCTCACAATGGCTTCCGCAGTTTCGCGTGATATGAAATACCCTACATATTTTCGGTTCCGGTCGAGATGGGCTGATGCTGAGCATTCCAAATGATAAAGTTATGTGCTATGAGCTCAGGAAGCCATCATATGCATGATGCATCGCGGTGCATCCCGAGATATCGATTTTATAGTGTAGCTCACAATGGCTTCCGCAGTTTCGCGTGATATGAAATACCCTACATATTTTCGGTTCCGGTCGAGATGGGCTGATGCTGAGCATTCCAAATGATAAATTATGTGCTATGAGCTCAGGAAGCCATCATATGCATGATGCATCGCGGTGCATCCCGAGATATCGATTTTATAATGAAGCACACAATGGCTTCCGCGTGATATGAAATACCCTACATATTTTCGGTTCCGGTCGAGATGGGCTGATGCTGAGCATTCCAAATGATAGAGTTATGTGTTATGAGCTCAGGAAGCCATCATATGCATGATGCATCGCGGTGCATCCCGAGATATCGATTTTATAGTGTAGCTCACAATGGCTTCCGCAGTTTCGCGTGATATGAAATACCCTACATATTTTCGGTTCCGGTCGAGATGGGCTGATGCTGAGCATTCCAAATGATACATTTATGTGCTATGAGCATAGGAAGCCATCATATGCATGATGCATCGCGGTGCATCCATAGATATCGAATTTATAATGAAGCTCACAATGGCTTCCGCGTGATATGAAATACCCTACATATTTTCGGTTCCGGTCGAGATGAGCTGATGCTGAGCATTCCAAATGATAGATTTATGTGTTATGAGCTCAGGAAGCCATCATATGCACGATGCATCGCGGTGCATCCCGAGATATCGATTTTATAGTGTAGCTCACAATGGCTTCCGCAGTTTCGCGTGATATGAAATACCCTACATATTTTCGGTTCCGGTCGAGATGGGCTGATGTTGAGCATTCCAAATGATACATTTATGTGCTATGAGCATAGGAAGCCATCATATGCATGATGCATCGCGGTGCATCGATAGACATCGATTTTACAGTGAAACTCACAATATCTTCCGTAGTTTCGCGTAATGGGGAAATACCCTACGGATTTTCGGTTCCGGTCGAGATGGGCTGATACTCTACAATCTAAATGATAAATATATGTGGTATGAGCTCAGGAAGCCGTCATATGTGTGATGGATCGGGGTGCATCGAGAGATATCGATTTTACAGTGAAACTCACGATGGCTTCCGCAGTCTCGCATAATCGGGAAATACCCAACAAATTTTCGGTTCCGGTCGAGATGATCTGATGCTGAGCATACGGAACGATAGATATGTGTGTTACGAGCTCAGGAAGCCGTCACATGCTTGATGCATCCCGAGACATCGAGTTTAAAGTGAAACCCAAAATGTTTCCCGCACGACTTTCGCATAATATGAAATGGCCATCAGAATTTCGGTTCCCATAGAGGAGGGCTGATGCTGAGTGTTCGGAATGATAGATATATGTCAATTGAATTGAGGAACCCAGCATATGCATGATAGATCATGGTGCATCAGCAGTTAACGATTTAATGGTGAAACCCAACCTTTCCATATGCATATTAAACTCAGCTCACATATTCATAACCCTATGATCTAGCGCCTCGTAAGTAAATAATTTCGGCGGCAGCTCCAAACTCCGTTCATTATGTCAAAATGTTCCAATATATCACCCCATATATGGGCCGCAATTGCAGCCCCCTCGCTCGTGCATATCAAGTCTAGCTCATATTCATAACCCTAGCTGTACTCACATATTCATGTTGAACATCCGGAAAGATGGATGTGAGGAATCTAACTTGCGCTGACAGCCTATTATTCTGCCAGACTGCAACCCCTTCAAATACTTAAGCCCGGCATTTTAGCCTGTGCTCGGAAAGCGAGACTCGGATACACGTTCCCAGAGCTGAGAACATGTATGTACCCGAGCTTCGGGGATGTCAGGAATTAAACCTGAGGTGAAAGAGGGCCACCCGATCACACGGCAACCCCTCACATATTCAGGAAAGTCGTTTCGGGCCGTTCAGCAAAACGTCACATTAAACGTGCAGTGCCGAACGCAAAACATACAAGCTACGATGGCAGCTTCGTGAGCACAGTCAAGGCTGCATCACTCACAAGGGAAAACACTAAAATTACAGTACCTTGATTGGCTAAGACTACTGTGCAGCCAGGAAGTGAGAAGAGAAGAGCAAAGTTGTGATATCTCAGATTCAAACTGAGTTCTCCGGAGATATTCCCCGGCGCTCTATGTTGAGCTAATATCACAAACGCAAAAGTTTCAACAAGCAGGCTTGCAACAGAATCGACCGTGGTCATAGACTCACAGAAGAATTAATAAAACCAAAGCTTCGCGCATACTGATATCGGAAAGAGCTGAAAAAAGCTGACACGAAGCTGAAAAGTATGGCAACTCAGGTTATAACTGAGATCTCTGGAAGACATTTCCAGCGCTCTATTTCGAGCTACTGCCACGAAGGAATGCTGTCTTTTCCCGCTGTGCCCAGGGCAGTACGCGTGCCGTGCGCGAGTCAGATTTCCGGTTTACTGTTCGAGAAAAGAGTCCACATTCAAGGAGTCACCTACAGGCTGCGAAATCACGAAGTGTACGGCGCTCTTTATGGCGTTGGCCGTTGTTTTCTCGACGGATCCGAAAACAAAGACAACCTGGCACAACTCCCCAAGACAGCTACATAACACAGACACGGTTAAACAATCGCAAGGTTAATATTCTGCCTCAATCTAGACGCACAAATAGGACCTTCAACGACTGATAGCGTCAAATGCACGAAAAATGATTGGTCAATGGCAATGATTCTATCTCAAATTCCATCGGGATCCGACATGGATGCACCGATGGACATCGCAATCTGTACCACCATTTGGAACGCAAGAAACCTGTCACCAACAAATATCTGAGCTGACGTTGCATTTGTTCATTTTAAATTGATAAATATATACGACCGACGGATCAAGTCGATGTTTATCTAATGGCATCGGGCTTGGATGGCCCAATTCCCAGATACGCTGATGCAACCATGGCCTTCGGCGTCTCCTCCATATATATATTCTTAATTTGTCGACAAGGGCGACAGGTAAGCGTCGGAAGATTCCCTTTCCGCGGCTTCAGAATGCTTTTTGAATCCAATTCTGCAGACGCGGAGCCTGCGATACTCTGTGACCATTTTCGCGATCTGGCATGTGGGTGGCGCGAGTCATGGTTTATACCCCTTATACCTTTACCCCCTTTATACTGCTACTCCTCAGCTCTTCTCTCATACCGCTCTCTCGTGTGCCTCTTCAACCATCGGAAGCATAATTCAGAGGGGAAACACGCGAAATTAGCTGGAAAACACGTTCGTACTCCCGACAGTTGCTGTGCTAGTTTTCACAGTGTTCACCAGGAAGAATGCGGTCTCAGCAAACCGTCTTCACAGCCTTGAAAGTTTGCACAGAGTTTACCTCTCGCGCTACCGGTAGAGGAAACCAGAAGAAGTGTGTGAAGGGACAACCTGCCACTACAGCAACGTACTTTTCGCGACGAGATTTCGGAACCCAAACTCTCTCAACGGTAGCGTTGTGGTCCTCTTTATGCGCCCCTCCTGCTGAAGCGAGCTTGTCTGCTTTCGAGCGAGCTTTTTATCAAGCTATGGAGGCAGGATCGACCACCAAAGCGGATGAGGCCTGGAGTCGAGCTATCAATCTCAGCCCAGAGGTGCCTATGAATCATATAGCATCTCCCAAATTCCAAGAGAAAACCTTGAATACGTGTGTGTTTGTGCGTTTGTGTGTATGTGTGTGTGTGCGTGTGCGCGCACGTGTATGCGCGATCTCTCTCTGATGTGGTGTAACATCCCCTCTGTTCTAAGTGACACCCCGTGACACCCCATGCGTTCGTGCAGAACGCGGCGGCCTGGAGTAACCGGGGCACCCTGCGGCTCCAGCTCGGCCGGTGGGAAGACGCAAACACAGACTTGCAGTTCGCGAAAGAGCTTGAGCTTCGACAGAACGGTGAAGCGAATTCGCTCCTCTTGAATAATTTAGGGAACACTCAAGGTCAGTCGAAGTGTCTCGCGACGCTCGTCCGTCGTTGAGCTCACCGTGTTCTTCTTTGCTGTCTCCGGTCTCTGCCCTAACATGTTCGCCCCGTAGGCGCCATCGGGGAGTGGGATCGCGCCATCGAGAACTATCTGTCAGCCTCCAAGGACCCGTCTATGTCAGAAATCGCTCTGGCTAACTATGCGTTGGCGCTTTTTCAGGTCAGCGCCTTGTCGAGCATGCATCTTCGTTCCTCTCGGGATCCCTTTCGACACTTTTGAGCGAGACTTTCTGCAAAGCGCATGATTGTGCTTGCGATATGTTGTAACACGTTGTAACACACATGCACTAACGTTGTGATGGCTGGCAGTTTCTCCCAACTGATCGTTTTCACCCAACATTAGCCAGCCATGGTGGCTGATGCGGTACGTCTAAACCAGTCCTTGATCACTGCATTATGCAAGTTTTGTGCCGTTCCATCTCAAAGGGACGGCGGACGGGGTTTTGGCTCTCCTGCTTGGTACTCCTTTTGCAGATCGGTGAGAGTGAGGCGGGCTTGAAGGAAGCTCAAAGCCTCGTGCGCAAAGATCCCAACTTTTGGGACATGCGTGCTGCGGTCACCGCCTTGTAAGTATCCCCGCCCTCGAGCGACTTTGCCTGAGACCGTTGTCTGCTTGAGTGCTTTAAACATTGCGCCCATGGACTTCCACACCTAGATACACGTGCGCGCGCACGCACGCACACACAAACGCACAAACACACATGTATTCAAGGTTTCCTCAAACTTTGGAAATTTATTGGGGCGTATCATAGCCCCTGCAGCGCCTTCGGCCCTACGGTGTGACTGATGCCGCATGAGCTGCTTTGAGTTCACGAAGCACGCGCAGGTGGACTTGAGGCTCTCGGGTGCAGCCTGTGGGGTGCAGGACAGGAGGCGGCCGCCGAGGCATCGTGGGAAGATCTCAAAGCCTGCGGGGATGGCTTGGGGGCAGCACTGTATAGCAGGTGAGTCTTTCCTCTTGCTCTTTGCCCGGAGAATATATATATATATATATATGATATTTATGTTGTATTGCCCTTTGCCCGGAGAATATGTATATACACATGTTGTATATATACATATATAATTTATATTGTACATACATAAAATGCAGTTATTTTATGGCTTGGAGAATATGCCGAGAGCTGACGTGGAGGATATGCCGAGAGCTGACGTGGGGGATATGCCGAGAGCTGTCGTGGGAGGATATGCCGAGAGCTGACGGGGGGATATGCAGCTGACGTGGGGGATATGCCGAGAGCTGTCGTGGAGGATATGCTGAGAGCTGTCGTGAGGGATATGCTGAGAGCTGACGTGGGGGATATGCCAAGAGCTGTTATGGGTTGAGACCTATCGACAGCTATTGAGGGCCGGGGGACATATTGAGACAGTTCCTGATTGGAGCACTAAAGGCTCGCTGCTCTGACTATAACGGGAAAGCGTGCGAGTCATTCCGAGCTGGAGGCTGCCATTGCCGTTCTCAGTACAAATACAGTGTCAATCGCAGCATGGAGCTATGAAGGAACGCTCTCAGGATAGGTGTAGCTTATCTTGCAAAAGCATGAAATACGTAGCAATGGTCGGTGAAGGTAGCAAGGGCACTGTGAAAATATATTGGTTCTGAACTGCCAATCGTTTGCTACCTTCTGGCTCCGAAGTGGACGGCTTGTATGTTTTCTGAAACCTTTCAGAAGTTCGTCCCCGTGTAGTTCAGTGCGCTGCTTTGATGTTTCCGTTCCTGTGCAACGCCCTCTACTTGACAATTATTCCTCCCAGATATGCCGACTTTGACGCATGAGTGGCTCTGTGTCATGCCTGAGCAGTGTCGATCGCGTGAAAGGAAGATGGCCGCCACGTGCGACTGCGGCTCTCGCTGCATTTCTGGCCCTCGAGCGCACAGGAGAAGCCATGGACTATGATGGAGAGGTAAAAACATATTCCTTTAATTAAGAGTGTTTGGACGGATAGTGACAACGATATCCTCGAGCTCAAAGTGTTAGGACGGATATTGACAATGATATCCTCATGTACAAAGTGTTTGGACGGATATTGGCGAAATGGATGTTCATTCTGCTAGTGTACAAGAGCAATTCAACTTGCAGTTTGCGGGCGGTTATGAAGCTATAAATTGCTGTGCGGCTAGCATGAGAAGCCAAGATCTGGCCAGGGTCCTTGGAATTTCTCCATACTGCACCTTCCTGAGTGAGGACTGAGGCAGATTTATATCTACCCATCACATGATTCAATGGGAAGGCGATATGAGCAACAGCTTTTTTAGGCCGAAAATTTTTATTTGCCATTTGTACGCTCGTCAGACTGCATAGCTACCCATTCGATGTGGAACAACTGCAAGTACGTTTTCTATTATGTCGTAGATCCTTCTGCATTATCAAATCGAGAACTGTTAAGTTGTCCTAAGTCAGGGCTTTCACACGTATATACAAAACGGCAATATGTGTGTATATGTGGGTTTTGGGAGGCGGTTGTCCCTGTGGTGCCATTCTGGCGGGCACTGCCTCTTGGAGAGCTCGGTGGATTTGTATGCCTTTGCTGCAAGGAGAGGCAGATAGGGTGGTGAAGTCAACGTTCTGTGTTTCCCCTTGATTTTTGTGGGGAGCACTTAGGTGCCCGCATGTTTTCAGTTTGTTACCATGGGGTGGCCATGCCGTGTGGTGTGACTGTATTTATGGCATAACCATGGACCAACGGGTCCCATCCATCGACCGTGAGCCACTGGGGGGCATGCCAGCAGGGTCCGCTTACTCCACAACCCAGAGACCAACAACTATTGTTGGGCGATGATCGGTCGCATCGTATCATCTTTGCATGCTGCTTTGCATCTGGGACGGGAATATATATGAGTTGGTGGTATCTTGTCACGGCCCCGCCCTGCTCCTGAATTGCTTCTCACATCCACTGGGATTATGATGGTGGGCTGGCTTTTGTCCGCTGATCGCATGCCATTCAGTGTATGTGGGTTACTGAATTGCATTATTCTTTTTGAGATGTGTGTGTGTGTGTGAACCGACTCTTTTTGGGAGTGTCTTGGATTCGTCTGACGCTAGCTCCCTCTCCGTGTACAGTGCTCATGGTTATTACACATGCCGGGGGACTTGCGTTCTTTGACCTTGATATGAAGTACTGGCGGATCGCTGTGAACGGGGACGGCCGCCGGGTGGAAGTGGGTTTTGGGAGGCAGTTATCCCTGTGGTGCCATTCTGGCGGGCACTGCCTCTTGGAGAGCTCGGTAGATTCGTCTGTCGTGCTGCGAGGAGAGGCAGAAGGTGGTGATGTACACTTTCTGTGTTTTCCCTTGAATTTTGTGGGGAGCACTTAGGTGCCCGCATGTTTCCTTTTTTTTTGACATGGGGTGTCCATGCTGTGTGGTGTGACTGCATTCATGACATAACCATGGACCAACAGGTCCCATACATCGACCGGGAGCCACTGGGGGGCATGCCAGCAGGGTCCGCTTACTCCGTAACCCAGAGACCAACAGTTGTTTGGCGACGATCGGTCACATCGTATCATCTTTCCATGCTGCTTTGCATTTGGGTTGGGAATATATATGCGTTTGTGGTATCTTGTCACGGCCCTGCCCTGCTCTTGATTTGCTTTTCACATCCACTGGGATGATGATGGGCTGGCTTTTGTTGGCCGATCTCATGCCGTTCAGTGTGTGAACCGACTCCTTTGGCATCACATAACCACACAGGATCGGCTCACTATGTACCCTCACCAGGGATCAAAGGATTCAGATGTGCGACCGCGCGACTCCTTTTGCACACCGTAGCCGCAGAAGACCGGCTGCACTTTGTACCCACGCAGGGGATAAAAGGATTCAGCACACAGTCGTCGAAACACTCATCTGGATTCTCCGGAGCTCACTAGTGAAGAATGGGAACCCCTAAGCCTCGCTGGGCCACCAGAGCTCCTCTGCACCTACACTACCGGCGCGTTGCTGCCGTGTCTCTGGAGCCGGTTCATCCCTGTCCCCCGAGCGCTGCGCGAGCCAGATCTCGACCACCAAGCCCACCGCTAAGCCTGCGCTCAGACGACCGTAATTTTGCTGCCGGCATGCCTTAAAGGGTGTGCGTGTGCCTAATGTATGATTGTGTCTGTTTTGGGGGCCGTGGGCCGTGGTCCGCACGAGCGGGTTCACTCGCGTTGCGACACGGGTCATCTGACGAAATTCGTTGTGTGCCGCTGCGATATATATATATGCATACCTTTGTATTATCTAATACGACAGTGCAGATAATGATTCCATAATGCTTCGACAATGATGCAGCGATGAAGCCTACATTTAATCACACTCTAGCTTACCGCAAAGCGACTGGCATGCACCAAGCAACGTCAACTCCACTGTGACTCGTCAAATGAGTGCCAACAGGTCAAAATATCGCTGGGATCACACGTCCATGCCCAATCCCACTCGGCTGTCTTTTTCTTGGATATGTTAGGTGATCGTGAGCCTCGTGGTGACACAATAGTATGCGAAAATACATGTAAGTTATTCCTGGTTTCCTGATGTTGCTTTTGGATGCACTCCCTAAATTCTTATATAGACGGGCCCTTTTGGCGGCCCTGAGCTCAGGACTCGGCGTTGGGCCTACATACCAAATCCATTTTTTACGAATATCTGATTTTTAGTGCGCACCTTCAACAAGCATAATTTCCTACTAGGTAAGAGCTGGCAGCCGTGAATGACGGGTTCGTGATACCAGATACCGGTACTACCGAGCTGGGGTAAACACCACTAATCTGTCGTTTCTAATCACGGCAGTCACAAAGAGCGGCTACAAACATTTAATCATAATTGGAGAGATAGAGAGTACGCAGAGTTGTATCTCTCGAGACATAGGATGCGAGCGTGTGTGCGTGGGGTTGCTGTGCGTGTAGTACATATATTAAACCATTATTATACAAAGAAAAATCACGACTTCTAATTTGCCCCCCCAACGACGATTCTCTTAAATTCATCTTCCTCTTTCTTACTGGTGAATTTTCGTAAGCTGTTGACCAACATGTGCTTGACTGGTCCGAACATGCCATGGCTTGCTGTGGATGATGATTCGGACCCTGTTGGTGAGTTGTCATCAGAACTGCGCCAAACATTGTATTTCTTCTGCGAGTGCCCCAAATCCAAGCTCAGGAAAATCGACTACTCCAAACACGGAGAGATGCAGTCAGGAGAGCACGTCATTGTTTGATCCCCATCCCAAGCGCAAACACAGCTTTTCGTGGACATTTAAAACCACAAAACTAACAGTTGTATATGATAATTGACTGGAGAGATGGCTTCTGCACTGCGGCGATGTTGCTAGAGCCTCATTAGCTGCCGGAATGTTTCCAACGGATTATTCGCTGCCAAAGCAGTATGAACTGCCAGGATGTTGGCAAAGCAGTGCGCAGCATTGGGATGCCCAATTAGCAAATGGACGATACAGGTCTTGGTGTCAGTGCCTACAATGCAGGAGGGTGACAGGTGCAAAGTAGCAGATTATGCAGCAAAGAGTGTAGGAAAGTGGTGACGGCCCTACAGGAACAAGCAGCGTCGAGCCTTTGATGCTATTCATAGGCTCCATCTCCCTCGCCTTCGGCACTGCTCTTGCATTTGCGTCATCCTGTACAAAGCGCGACCGGCAGACCGCCCTCCATCATCTCCAGCGTTGTGGCAGGTTGGTGCAGGTATAGCGCTGGGACTTGGAACAACTGCGGTTGTTGGTGCATGTGCGCGTGAGTGGTATATGCTTCCTTTTGCATCGTTTGCAACTGGTTGAGGTCTTTGGCGGCCTTCGCGCTGACCTCTTTCTCTCTCTCTCTCTCTGTCTTTGGCGGCCTTCGCGCTGACCTCTTTCTCTCTCTCTGTCTTTGGCGGCCTTCGCGCTGACCTCTTTCTCTCTCTCTCTCTGTCTTTGGCGGCCTTCGCGCTGACCTCTCTATCTCTCTCAGTCTTTGGCAGCCTTCGCGCTGACCTCTCTCTCTCTCTCAGTCTTTGGTGGCCTTCGCGCTGACCTCTTTCTCTCTCTCTGTGTCTTTGAAGCGCGCTGCATCCAGCGCCTCGTGGGATCCCTGCGGAAGTGGACTGTCGTCACCAGGGCGTGCGCACCTTGCGCGTCTGTTTCACCCGATAGTGCAGGACATAAAGGAGTGGGATGCCGACCACCAGCACGACACCCATAAGGATGCCGACGGTGTAAACCCACAGCGAGCCCCCGAACACGTCAGGTGAGGAGGAGCTCTCCTGGTCAATCTCTGGGCTAGGTGGAGGCGGTGAGGGCGGGATTGTGTCGTTGTAGGTGGAATTGGGGTCCGGTGGAGGAAGGGGCGGTGAGATTGGAGGAGCCAGTGGTGTGGTGTAGG